>LKNJ01001120.1:0-106276 GCA_002120245.1 Maccullochella peelii
CTTCACTTCACCTGTCAGTGGTCATAATGTTATGGCTGATCGGTGATATTTTCACTTTTTTCCAGGGTCTGGAAAGCCTCCATATTACTACTCATCACCCACAAGAGAGGAGCCCAGAAGAACACAGGTGAATATGATGATTCTGCATAGATAGTTTGGTTCTACTTCACAGGCATTTGCTACATCTGCTCTTGGTGTGTCTGCTCTGATTCAACCCCACGAACATTAACTGTGTATTTCTCCTTTAGTTTGGTTTATTTTATTTTATACAATCATTCTTGTATATACAGTATTTTAGTTTTTAATACAGTAGATTACAACTTATATAGACAACGACACACAGTGCTCCCCACAATGACATTACATGATAATAAGTATGACAGTAAATCATACAATAACACACCTTCGGGGCATGTAGCATGAGGCGCTACAAGCTGCACAGAGTGACATGCGTGTACGGTTTTCAATTATTACTATCATGTTGTCACTATGCTTCACGTTAGTGGAAAGGTCTTTAGTATGTTCCAAGTCAGAAGCTAATTTGTGTAGCGTTCAGGATATTTAAATGTTGCTAGAGGTTTAAATCGATCAAAAGCAACAACAAAAAAAGAATCAGTCAAGTAAAGCTTTGCACTGGGGCTGCAACTAATGATTATTTTCATCATCGTTTAATCTGTTGATTGTTTTTTGATTAACCATTTAAAAATGAAAAATGCCCATCACAATTTCCCATAGGGTGATGTCAGAAAATGGCTCGTATTGTCTGAACAACAGCCGAAAAGACATTCAATGCACAATAAGGTAGAAAATCAGCTTGATTTTTGCTTGATCACTGACTTAAAACGATTAATTGAATTTGATTTTTCATTGGTTAATTATTTGATGATCAACTAATCGTTTCAGGCCTTGTTGCTGTCATTGTTCAGACTAAGAAAGCAAACTTTAGGTGTGATCCCTTGAAAACCAATGTTTTCTTTTAGGAAGTGTTTGATAGCATTGGTACAAGGCCCTTGTTTGAGATCCCTCCACCGCGCTCTATAAACCTGGTGAGGACGACCAGCTCTTCCACCTCACTTGACTAATACAAAGAGACCGACAGATACTCCACTGCGGATAAATGGCGATGCTGGGAATGACCCAGCGCATCAGCTATTGTCTGAGCCAGAGTGAATGTGACTGCTGGGATTGGGATGGTCTGGGTGCATCTCAGGCATCTGTCACTGTGGGACACATTCATGTGTGCCCATTCAGATAATGGGCACAGTGAGAAGGAGGCAGGAGGGAGGAGACAAAGAGAGAGTTCTCTCATCACATTTAGAGCAGTTAATGTGTGAGGACAGTCATTACCCCGTTTATTTCAGACAAACACAATTCCATCTATCTTCTGGATTTCTACCATTTACCTTGAAGCATTTTTCTGTTGCATTAGTGGTCCAAGGCGTGTGGGCTAGGAGGTGATTGATTAGCTTACTGGCTAAAAAAGGCCAGACGAGTGTATTTTGCTAAAACTGCTGAGATGTTGGTATATGTTGTTTAATTTTATTACCGTCAAGTGGAAGATTGGTTTCAGGTATTCACACTTTCTTTTTGTGTTCTTGACAGTGGTAGAAGAAGTATTCAAATCTGTTTAATTAAAGGAATACTTTATGCATTTTGGGAAATATACCTATTCACTTTCTTGCTAAGAGTTAGGTGAGAAGAACCGGGGGAGACTCAGGATTTTACTGTGCTTGGCCAACAGATAGCGTGGCACATAACCCCCATAAAACCACAGCTTGTTGTTTTTCCACCTCGGTTTTTGTACAGACTAAACAAACAAGATCTTACATGTTAATCAGTGAGCTTTAGAGGTGCTGGTAGGCAGACTGTGTTACCATTGGACAGAGCCAGGCTAGCTGTTCCCTCCTGTCTCCAGTTTTTATGCTAAGCTAAGCTAAACTAACCTGCTGCTGGCTGTAGCCTTATATTTAAGAGGCAGACATCAGAGTGGTATCAGTCTTCTTGCCTACCTCTCGGCAAGAATATGAATAAGCGTATTTCCCAAAATATAAAATGATTCCTTTAAGTAAAAGTAACACAATGTAAAAATTGTAACAATACTCCAATACAACTAAAATTCCTGTCATTAAATTCATACTTGTGTAAATGCACATAAATATTATCATCATAATGTATTTAATTAGGTTACTGGTGGTAAGAGCAAGTACGGTTTGATAGTACAGTTCTGGTCCCAGAGAGAATTGGTTACCTTGGTGAGGAGTTGGAGGTGTTTGAAGGCAATTTGAACATTAAACTAACATTGAAAACTACTATATAGAGAGATAATTACAGAAAGTAAATGCATTGAAATGTTGAAGAAATGCTTACCATAAAGACTATCAAAAAGAGGATCTGATTTTATGATTTGACATCATTTCATTCTAACTTTAAGTACAGTACTTGAGTAAATGTAGGTTGTTACTTGCCCCTGCTGGCTCTTGATCATACTTCAGTGAAAACCAGTTGATCACAGCCTGTCTGTGTCTTTCCCTTGCAGCCTATGTATTATACAGACGAGCCAGGCAGGAGGAACTATGATACGTACAGAATGTACCTGCAGCATCCCCACGGCTACGACGACCCGTACTTGGAGGAGGTCATCACCTACCCGCCCTCAGTCGACTACAGCTCCCAGTCTCATGGACTGAAATCCACCACCAACTATGTGGACTTTTACGCTAGCACACGGAGGCCTTCCTACAGGGCAGAGCAGTACCCCGGCTCTCCTGACTCCTGGGTATAGGTCTGGAGGTGCTCCTGTGTTACTATCAAGAACCTATTTCATCCCTGATGCTCATTTCGGGGCGTGATAGGGGGGCGCGTCTTCACCTCCCGGCAGAGGCGATGAGCACACAAGAACCAACAAACTTTTTCATGAACTTGGCTTTATAAGAGTGTTTGTTTTAAAGTGAATGTGTGTGTATGGAGGGAGAGTTCAACTGAGTGATGGAAAGATGGAATGTGTGCCAAAGAAGGAAATCAAGGAATGTTTTTTTAAATTCTTTTTTATTTAGTAGAGGAAGATGGAATCATGCTGGGTGTCTGTTGAGGGACGATACCGGACACTACCGCAAGGAGACGCGTGTCCTGTTCTATCTAGATGTTAGTTTTATTTTCTTTATGAAACTCTTAGCTGTGATAGCATGGTGAAAGGCGTGAGTCATGTGAGAGAGGGTCCGTGGTAAGATGTCGAGATGGGGAATGTGTATGTGCCAAAGCCAAAATGGATCATGAACTCATATCTGTAAAAAAAAAAAAAAAGAAAGAAAAACAAACAAGAATAGAGTAAACTAATGATGTTAGATTGTACAGAGGGATCAAATATGTATCTGTACTTAATGTTGAAGCTGTGTAATGCCATGGAGTCTTGTACATTTCTTTTATTTTATTGTAAATACAGAAAAAAGACATGTTACCTGGTTTACACTCATCAGCACTGGTTAAAAAAAAAAGAAACTTGTGCCATGTTAAATCTCTATAGATATATAAATATACGAAGAAATATGTGGACAAAGATGGCATCATAACACAACCATGCTAAAATAATAAAAGGTCATTTTTGTTTTTTAAACACATCGTGTAAGTGCATCTTTTCACAGGTAAATATGATCTTTTACGCTCCCTGTGTACTGCCATTTTGAACATGAAGCGATCCAAAGAAGAAATCAAACTTCTCTCTTTTCAACAGTTTTTTCTCTGCATTTATTCTGCTCCTGTGGGAAAATGTTTCTTTACATTGTATTTACACAAACATGTTGTAGAGGGAGGCCAGATTTGAACCAGCAGCCCTGCATTTCATAAAACTGCACTTCTGAGGCGCCCTGAAGCAGAACGTTGAATCTCTACTGACAACGATCGGTAACTGGCACTGTGCTGACACCTGGGGAAACAAATGTTCCTCTTGGGATCAAAAAATAATCTAATTTTTGCTTTGTGAATATGGATACTGACTATGAACAACAGTGTAAGTATATTAACAGTGAGGGATAAAAGATAATAATTACATGTCAACAATTTTGTGTCTTATAGGCCCACATGAACTTGTAAATATCCAGATTTTTTACAATTTATGTGAAAGCTTTCAGTTCAGGACCTACTCTTGTGCATTATCTTCAGCACATGTTGAGAATGTGAATAAGTACATCAAGGTAAGCAGATCATGAATATCACTTGCCACTTAATACCAAGTGCTAGTGTCGACCATGTACCTCAGTGCGTTGGAGAGTTACATTTGCTCCTCTATAAAGTAGTGATCAGGCTTGCACTTGCAAAATGTTTTTCAGTTATGTAAAGAAGGACAGTCAGTATACTGAGGTAAAGATTGACATAACCCTAAGAATTTATTCCTATAACAATGACCCCCCCCCCCATTCCTCCTCTGTGTAGCGATGCTGAAGCAACAAAGTAGTAGGAGTAGAATAGTAGTAGGTGTAACATAATACCAGTTTAAGAATATGAGTCGCCGCCAAATAAAACCACACTACTAAATAAATTAGATCCCAAAAACAACATAAAATGATAAACCTTACTCCTTTACTACACAAGGAACAGGAGAAAATGGAAGGAAACAAAAATACAGTAGCATATCTCCCCTTTGGAGCTTCCTGGAAAGCAGTAACTGCAGGAGTTAATATACTAAAACAGAGCTATAGACTAATTATACACTAATGTCCAAACAATGACAAAATGGCCAAGAGGACCAGATGTGCAGCTCCTCAGCCTTTACTGTATATTCCCCCAGATGGTCCGTGATTGGCTGCAGATCCCCAGATCGACCAGCTAATGGTATAGCAGAGGAGAACTGTAAAGCCTGGGGAGCAACACAGCACTTATTAGCACATTTTAACATTTACACATCCCCCTGTGAGAGGATGTAACAGTCCGTGGGTAAAAGAATAACAGATGAGAATTAGATATGTCAAATGTTTGCTTCCCTCATCCATCAATAAACCTGCTACGGGTCGCCTATCAACCCCTTATTCCTCCCCTCTCTGCAATATATACAGTTTTTTCTATATTTCGTGGTCCACGGTTTGCTGTGTGATAACTGGATTAAACACATACATTTAGCAATATGCGAAATGTAAGTACCAACATGAAATGATGAAGGTCTTGAAACTAGATTTTTGCCTCAGGGACTTTTTTTTTTATAGACAAGGCCTCAAGATCAGGTAAAAATGCAGCTGATGTTGTACTTTAGTGTTGCATATTCCCAAAGAAATGTGTCAGATAAATTAGCACAAACCAGTTGACGAACTGGTAGCCTGGAGCTTTTGGGGACCTTGGAAATCTGGGAAGCCCGTTAGAGGGCAGAGCACGTAGGCCTACTCATAGAACTGGAGTTACACCAGGTGACTACTAATTCTTTGTATAGCCAAAGAATGACAATTGGCTTACATCCTGCTTCCACACACCAGTGGTGGAAGAAGTATTCACATCCTTTAGTCAAGGAAAAGTAGGCTACTAACACCACACTGAAAATACATAGCTACAAGTAAAAGTCCTGCATCCTGTTATAATGCACCACTGAGATTGTGTTTGTACATGTTGTACACCGAGTTTGTATTTTAATATGCCGTAATGACATTTAAAATAGTGTTCAAACGTATCGAACTTATATCAGTCTTATTGTCCTTGTATGGTTCTTCATTTGATACTGTACGGTTTTGCCAAGATTTTCAAAATAAGACCGTCCATTTTTTTTAAAAAAAACATCAAAGTAAGAGCAACTTAAAATTACACAAATACATAGGCCTACGTATTTCTGAGGCATTTATTTGAAGTAAATGATCAATATGAGACATTGCGTCGCTATTTCAGTTTCACTTCTTTAGTTAAACGCTCAACATCAGTGAAAAAAAAAAAAGGCGTTTCCCGGGCTGCAGGCTTCCTGTAGCCACACCGCACAACGTCATCTCTGTTTGAGCATAAAAGCAAGCAAGTGGGCGTCGAACAGAGTTTGGTGCTTTTTTTTGTTGCTATTGTCCGGAAAGTTTTGAAAATGGTGCAGCAACTCTCCAAATCTGGAGCGAAGGAGACTCCTTTGCTGAAAGCTGGCCACCCTCCAGCAGGTAAACTGTTGCTCGCGCTGACTTCGGAGCTGCACTGTTGCAATGTTGTTGTTGGGGTTTTTTTTTTCCTGCATTAAAGCCAAAGCGTTGTTGTTTTTCACCGCTCGACCCAGATAGAGAGCCGTGCAGACCGAGACGTTGAACCAACTCCTCTTCAGCTTTTTAACCTTTTATTTTACCTGCGTTTTCCCCTCCTGTTGTGATACGCGGGTTGCATTGTACATTGCATTGTAGTCGTATCGTGGGAACCGAGTTGATGCGTGGGTTTCTGTGATAATGCCAGTTGCATCAATCGGGCTGAGCTTTTGCAAACTTGATACACCCGCATGCTCTTTTCAAGCAAGCAGGCCCCTGCTAAACCCTCATAGGCACAATGCAGTGCATGCAAAGTGAAGTAGTTTAAACCTGCTGTTAATAGAAGCAATTTGACAAAGAAATACTTTTTTTTTTAAATCTGCCTCCTTTGCATGTTTACTTAACTTGAGTACTTTATAAGATTTTAAGTAAGCATTGCACGATGTATGGGGGGCTGCTTAAAGGTCTAAATAGCCCTTTTCACGTTGTAATATCGAACAGATTTTGAATCTGTGACCCCCAACCTTTTTCCATCCCTTTTTAAAATGACGCTAAGTCTACGTGTGACCCCTCATCACAAGCCACAGGCTGAAGTGTGGAGATGACGTCAGAGTAGTTAAACCAAAGAGTGATTTTTACGTTTTTCTTATTTTTATTTTAATGATTTTTAGAAGCCTGAAAATGTTAAAAGGGGGGGGGGAGTGGAAGTGGAGGCCAGAAATATTGAAAAATGTAGTTTTGTGTTTTCTTCCTTACTGCTTTAATCCTCTTGTGACCTCAGTTTTAAAATATAGGCCACTTGCTCAACTTTATCGAAATGATTTTTTTAGGTAACTTTTTTTTTTTTTCTTCTTCTCTGGGCCATTAGTGAAGGCTGGGGGTAAACGGGTAGCCAAGAAAAGCTTGGAAGAGAGTGGCGCCCATGGGACTCCAGAGAAGGAGACCAAGAGGTCTGATAAATTGAGGTAGGCCTACAGTCTGCATCTACAACCTACAATAAATGGGTTTGAAGTGTAAACTCCAAGGACATGGTAGTGGACGTTGCTTTAAACCTTAAGGTGTCAGAATGTCAGCAGCATTTTGACCATGTAGATAACTGACATTTGCTTTTAAGTGAAGTGAAACTCTTGTATTTGAAACCTGTTATCTTGCAGCAGGTCCCTCGCTACCTCCAACAGGATGCAACAAGTTGGTATTCTCCTGGCAGGAACTCTTGACAAGGTAAACAACAACATTCCCTCTTTTTAAAAAGCCTTTTCTTACTTTGTATGTCACGTTAATTCCTACTGAGCAAACTGGATTAGTCGCAGTGCTTCTCAGGCCACAGAGCCTTGTGGGTAATAAACTCCTCCCTGACGTGTTTGCAGCTGAGCCATGACTTTCCAGAGACACCGGTGAGTGTGCGGCACAGCAAGGTGCGCCCTGCAGTGGAGAAGCCCCACTCACCCCGGACCTTTCTCATCCAGCAGCCGAGGAAGTTTTGAATAACGTGTTGAAGAATGCCCCAGAGGGGAAGTGCGTTAAGTCAACTGTGAAAGACAAACATGAAGTGATCGACGCATGAGGGGACTGACAGGTTGTCAGTGTTGCGGAAAGAAAGCTTTCATCAAGCTCTGTATTTACACTTTTAGAGGAGAAAATTTGCTTTTTCAGGCTGTGCTTGTTTGTGAAAATACTATAAACCAGCATTTAATGTCCCTTTCCTGATGTTGTAAGAGACGTGCTGTAGTTGCATTTACCAGCTGATGAAAAACAGATGGCATTTGGGTATGTTAAATGTGAGGGTTTGGTGATTGTAAAGTGAGGTTTTTGAGACTTTTTCTAGTGAAATCTTTGTATCGCTTGGCACTTATTGGATTAAATAAAAATAAATTGCATGGCATCACCACATTGCAGATCTCCTAATTGTTTTTTTGCAGTAAGATATAATGACCACTAGGTGGCAGCAAATAGCTTTTTATAAACTAAAGTAGGGTCTTTGTGTACTTGAAATGAAACTGTAAATTGCATTCATCATAAGAATTACAAACTTCATGTATTCACTTTTTATACATACCCCTGTGCATTGCAACAAGTTGGTGTAACAAGCGGCTCAATGACTACACCCTGTCTATTGTATGGTTCAAAAAACTAGCCCTCCGTGTTGCCAAAGGAACCATTTATAGTATCGCTCTTGAATTTAAAGTTTCTTTGTATGATCCCAGTATGTTCCAGCAGTCACTCATTGTTAAATGGTCTGAATGGAAGAAGTCTTTGGGAACTTCCCATGAAGCCTAGCTAGGTCTTGTCGGTCAACAAGAACCACAGAATCTGCTCAAACCTGCTTGAGGGCAAATGAATCCAGCAAAACGAAGCATCTACAATAGACAATTGAGTTAAAAGTAAAGCATGTCATTTAATTAACATGAATCATATTTTAAAATGTAAAGTTGTAACCTGACCATTTTGTACCTGTGCGGGGCAAGGCGCCTCCATATGCAAGAAACAATATAGCCACCCAGAGGTTTATGTAGGACAGAATGCAGAAACTATCTTATAACCCTGTTGGCACTTATAATTAACTTATTTATGATTTATCTCAATGTATGCTTTCTCAGACCTTTTCAGAAATAAAGTGTGCATATACTCTGTGGTGTCCTGTTTGGAACTTTGTTCTAATTTACAGGCGGTATAAGCTACCTGCCCATAGGGTATGAAGACTGTCTTCAAGTAATGCTATACTTATGCACACCTGACACTGCAGAATGTGCCTTTGTGTCCAAGTTATCAGTTTCAATAAAAATCTTTGCAAGTGTAAAAATACAATAGCTATTCTAGGCCCCAAACAGGTTGAGCGTGAACATGCAAGTGTGTTTGTGTGTCATACATGGGCCTTTTTATTTGCATCAGAAAGCCCACAAACAATATCTGCTCGTTTGTTCGCCAAGAAAGTACTTGATGATAGCCTTGTAAACACAATGTGCCGACCTTAAATTCTCTGTGGTGATCATGCTGTTCACACATGCCTTTGCTACCATCTGTTTGTGAAGTTCAGAGACCTCTCCAGCTCTGTTTGAGGAGTGGAGCAGTTGGTGGTCTTCTGACTTGCAGACATGGTGCATTTCCCTGCCAGTGTCTGCCCATTCCCAGCCATCTGAAGAGCCTCGTTGACCCTGTGACGCCCACCACACTGCTGAGAAAACACTGCTCACCGACTGTATAACACCGCCTCACACAGAGGAGTGGGATGACTGAGAAGATGTGGTTTGCAGTCCCAAAATGTACTCATACCACAGTACTTTTAAGTATGCAGGTTTGCTGTACAGTAATTGAGATTATCCTCTTATATTGCAGCTTACACAATAACAAAACAGAATTACAATTAAAAAAAACAGTTTTTATGATATTACATTTAAATATGTCAGAATCAGCTTGGCCAAAAATCCAAGTTTTAAGTGGCTCTCAATGAACTTGCACACAGTTCCAAGAACAATTTACAGGAAGATAGAAATCGACATACAGCTAAAAACAAGTACAATAATACTAAACAAAGATGGGTAAAAAATAAACATTAAATAAAATTATTATGTACATATAAGTGGGTGAAAAGTAGGTGTATATAAAAAGCAATAATGACCAACAATGTACATGTATAATGTCTATATATAAGTCAAATGTTTTGTAGATTTTAAACAAATACAAATAGTGCAAAGGAATAAATACTGAATGGGTAAAGTACTCGATTAATATATGCAGTATATGTATATGTGCCTTTGGTGAGATAAATTTGGCAGTGAAACAAGCTGCATAAAATATTGTCACCTCATGAGGTCACCATAGGCTAAGGTGTACTGTGAGCTTCACTGGCCAGGATGTGTCCAACAGTCTAGAAAGCATTGCAATGTATTTTATTGCAACAATCCTGTAGCCTAAGCATTCATTTGCACTTGCTGAGAACATTTTAGCCTCTTCATAGAAATAACATTTAAATTAAGCTATATGCTGATATGTATTATTGAATCAAGAAGGCTACAGCACACTCAGATTCAAAAGTATACACAAAGCTACTGAGTGACATCCTGCTTTTAACAGCCACTAACACAAACCTAAATCAATTAGGCTAAATGTACATAAAAGCTTTGACTCATGTTTCAACCCATCCTCCTCTAATGTACATCAACAAGGAGGAAGAAGAACACAGTGCACTTGATAAGATTGCTAATAGTGGGCCAACTGATTATTTTAAATTTGTGCTTTTTAAAGTCAAGCCAAATTTTAATCAGTTACAGGTGTGTGTTAAACAGGCGGCACACTCCGTTACAAGTCCTGCATTTGAAAATGTATTTACGTAAAACACAACAGAAGTATTGGCAGCAATAGTACAATAGTAGAAGTGCTCGTAATAAGCACTGGCCCCATTCAGAGTGATAAATCTTTGATGCAAAGCAGCATCTTAGTATTGTAGCCAGCCCAGGTGGTGCCACATTACTTTATATATGCTTGGATAGTTTAATGTAGCAATGCATCATGTTTTATGAGCTTCTTTATATCTTGGGTGTAAAATATTAATCTGCAGAATAGCAAATAACGATAGACATAAGATTAATATATGACCTAAAAGTTCCTATATAATATAAAAAATGTTTTGATCTGAAAAAGGGGTGCAGCTAAGAATTGTTTTCATTATTTTGCTATTTTTTGGATTTGTCAATGACAGAAAAAAGTTTTAAAAAATGCCTTGGAGGCCAAGACGATATCTTCACATTGTTTGTTTTGTCCATTAACCCAAAGATATTTATATTGCCAATGATATGAAAAAGAAAAAACCTGACATCTTAGAAGCTGGAATGAGAAAATGTTTGGCAATATTGCTTGATAAGTGACTTAAACGATTATACCAATTACCAAAATTGTTGTTGTTCTATCAATTAATCAACTAATCGTTTCACCTCTGCTCTGACATGAAGCCTACTGGTGTATAGTATAAAGTTGCACAAAATGGAAGCAAGCTTAAAGCAGACTACCAAAATTGTGAGTACAATACTTGTGTAAATGCACCTTGTTACTATACATCTGTATTCAGGTAGTTTCCAACTCCAATGTTAATTTATCAAAAGTGAGGACTAGACCTGTTTAATATTATAATAAACAGAAGACTTAAGCGTAATGGTGGCCTGTAAATAAAAAGCTGGTGAACCTCAGTGTCTTTAGGCTGATTGCAGTATTTTTAGACTCAGTATATTATGCAGGAGCTAACTACAATTCCCAAGAGGTGGAGCTTCTACCACCAGGGAGTGCACAGGTGTATTGCATATTGCCAATGATTTGAATGGGACTGGTTATTCTTAATTGCCTGTGTATTGTTGAACCGCGTATGCTGTGATGAAGGTCCGATAGACCGAAAGCTCAGAATAAAGTGAAACACTGCATAGATGTAAGTGTGGGGAAACCTCTTCTATCAGTTTAGACTCAGTGTGTTAAAATTTGACTAACAAAATAAGTAAATAAACAAAGGTGTTAGTAATTCTCCATCAGAAATGTATTCCTGGCAGTGTAGAGAGGGGTTCGTAACAGCATTTAGACCTATAATTTGGCAAAAAAAATGGCAATGCTTTATGTCAAAACAATCGGCACAAGGTCCAATTATTCACTTTTCTTCTGAGCTTTAATTTCCACTACATCTCATAATTTATTGTTATTCTGTAATCTGGTACTTATTACAGGGGAAATGGAGACAGAGCTTTGAGGCAGTTATTTTAGTTAGACTTTAGTTAGTTGTGTAGCCTGGAGTTTATTGGCAGGAAATTGCATGAAATAAGTGCTTAATAAAACTTGCAGAAATCAATTGAACAGCCAAATGAATAAAGAGAATATGGAAAATCCAAGTGATTAAACAATTAAAGACTTTCATTGAGGGGACTTTGAGGACTCCGTCTGCTGAACATACCCCTGAATTCCCCCCTTAAATTGCAAGCCTGCAGCCTACAGTTGTCCCAATACGTGTAGCCTATCTTGCATCTCCAGCATCCTGCCGTGTCCATGAGGCATGCACAGAGCAATGAGGAAGAAGAGGAAACGAGGAAGGAGGGGTAGTTCGTCTTGGTTCCCTGCCCTCTGCTGAGATGACCTCATGCGGGGAGGAGGAGGAGCTCAGCTTCCCGTAGCCTACCTTGGTGGATCAAGTGGGGGACTGAGTTCGTGTGGAGATACGCTGGAAGACTCGGGAAAACTTTTTTTGGGTACTTTCATATCCATGACATTTATCAGGTAAGACTTAAAAACACATTCACAAGCCGTGTCGACGTAGATACCCTGGAGGTGTCGGCTCACCGGTTCAGAAAAGTTCAGTTAAGAGTTTCAGTGGCAGTGTGTTTGGAGCAATGTCGGGACATGCCCAGTGAGCAGCCGTCAAAACCAACGGGAATGACAGACTTTTTTTGTTTTCAGGTTATTCAGGGTTATTTAGGCTCTGTGTTATTTTTAGTGTCGCTACCGTTACTTCCTTTCGTTAAATGCTACCGTTACTCAAGCTAGCCAACTGGACAGTAAGCTCCCTCGCTAGATTAGCAAAGTTAAGTCAAACTTTCCCGACAGGTACAGTTCCGGGTGGGTTGGTGTGAACTGGAGCTGACGGGACACAGAAGTTAACTTTTATTTCACGTGCATTTTATGTTGACCTGTTTTTGCCAGTAAGGTTGATCATTGAAGAGTTTAGAGCTAAAACGATCAGTCGATTAACCAATTAGACATTGGAAAGTCATTTGAAAAGTAGCAAATAAGACATGAGATCAATATAGTGGAGAAAGCTAAATAATATAAACACTATATTCCTTTCAAATAGGGCTGCAGCCTATTTTTCCTAACTTACTGATTCATCTGTTGATCTTTTTTTTTTTAATCGTTTAATCTCTAAAATGTCAGAAAATAGTTTGTTTTGTTATAATTACAGTAAAAGTAAAATATGGTGATATGTAGCCTAAATGACTGTCCTGTTTTCACCAATAAAAATAGTTGGATTCAATTTACAATATTTGTCGATACATTTTCATAATCAATTATTTGTTTAAGCCAGTTATTTAAAGCTCAGTATCTCTGGTTTGAGATCCTCAAATGTGAGTATTTTGCAAATTTTCTCAGTTTTATAAGACTGTAAATTTAATATCTTTGTTTTGGACTGTTGGTCGGACAAAATAAGCAGTCTGAAGATGTCACCCTTGGCTCTGGGAAATTATGACAGACATTTTTATTATTTTTTTTACACAATGTTTTGATAATTTATAGACTAACTACCTTAATTGACTATGATAATAAACACAACCTAGAAGAGTAGTTGGTTTACAACACGTCACTGCAGAATACACTAAATTACTTGTTACTGTATCTGTTAACCTCTCTAAAAATTAAGACATCCAAGAACTTTTGAAGATAGGTAATACTTATTGTGGAGTAACATCCTGCTCACTAGGATGCAGATGTTTTACGAAAAGGTCCGTTACTTGTCTTGTAACTGTGTGGTCTTGTTTGATGCTAATGTTAGTCTGTATTTTGTGATTGGATGCGGTGGTTTTCAAACCCGAACCCAACCCAGATATAGTAGTAGGCTTAAGGCTAAAGGACTGTAATCTTGTCCGCCATTGAGTCATTGAAGTTTGACCGCTGGCTGTACATGAGTTTAGCTGTTTTCAGCATATTTTCAGTGGAGGAATCCCCTTGTAAGTCAGCCAGGTGCTCTGAAAATCAAAGCTCTGTGTTCCCCTTCTGAGAAATTGCTTGTAAATGTCAGGATGCAGCTTTGATCATTGGGAGAGCGTGAAGTCACCGATTCAATGTGCTCTCTGAACAAGTGTTATGAGGTCTTCATAACCTATTGGCGTTCTACCTTTGCCACAACATTTTCTATTTCCTGTGTCGAGTTACTTTTCTCACTCTAGCTTCAAGGGCAATTCCACTGTACATACAGTGTTGATTTTCCATTTTAAACTCAACAGGTGGAACAGGCTTTGCTGCTGACAGTCACGCTGACTGCCAGTTAACCTGGAGATAGTCAGTATTAACTTTCCAACCTAATTTCAGGCAATTTTACGCTGATTATGGAACCATTACAGTGGATTTGCATGCCTCTGTGCCAAGGCTAGAGCTACCCCAATTGTCTACCAACTGCAGGGTTATGAGATGTTTGCAATACAGAGCACTCATCTTATTGAAAGTGCCACAAGAGTCTGCCTCCCAGTCTCTACAGAGCCTGGTTCCCATGGTCCCCAGCCAGTTGGCCAGTAACAGATACTGGCTTCAGAGTCTCATTGTTATGGCTGAGGAGGGAAAGTTATTAGAGCCAGTGACCTGACAGACAGCACATACTGAGTTGTTGTTGTTGATGATGATGATTTTGTACTTTTGAAAGGGGCTACTCATTGCACAAGCACATGGTTCCAATAGGAAAGCCAGATTTTTAGAAAATAGTTGGGTTCAGGACCGCTACTGTCAGCATGCTGTTTAACTAAGATTGTTTTCTGAATGAATCCTGAATGTTGTGGTGTGGGATTCTGTGGATTTGGGATTCCAGGACACTTGATACCAAAAACCAAACCTTACCACAAATATAAGCATCAATATAATGTCCTATAACACTCGTAGGGTGCTCTCGCACCTAAATGTGGTACAGTTCAAATGAACTCAAATGAAAATGGGATTTTAGCTTGAAAGCTAAAGTACTGTTATCTATCTGCTTGTCATGGGAACTCTCAAGGAAGCAATTTCCTATGTTATCTGGTGATCTTCATAATGTGTATTATATATCACGGCCAAGACATTTTTGTCAAAAATTGTGTCAAAATGATTCAGGTGGTTTTAGGGCATGTTGTGCAATAGCGGCGTAATTGCAGGAGCAGTTACCCCCTGAGCTCCTGGAACTTGAACAAAGCAGAGGTTGTTGTGTGTGTGTGTGTGTGTGTGTGTGTGTGTGTGATCATAAAAACCTAACACTGCAAAAGTATGGTAATATTAAATGTTTTTAGTCTTTAGTGTTCTTCTTAAATAAGACTCATGACATAGACATCATATATAAGTCCCTAATTTCTGAAATGCCTGGATATTTTCCATCTGGCAAAGAAATCATGTTGCATTCTCAGCATTAGGTTGAAGGATCATACACAAGCCTACTGGCAAAGTGACACTGTGTAATTGAATTTCTTAAAGGCTCATTGCAATTTCTGTATCATAATGCTTGCCTTACCATTTAATTGCCCCATTTCCCCTCAGGTCATCTATTAAGACATTACAGAATGACAGCCATGCATATTGAACTGTCTGTCAGTGATGGTGTTGGCTAGTGTCCTAGTATGAATTACACACCAGTAATTGATTTATCTTAACAAAACTACAGTATTTTCTGTAGTATGAGTTGAAAGTCAAGGTGAACAAGCGTGTGTGTGTATTCAAGGTCTATGCACGTGCATTTGTGCACTCATGCTTGCTTGCATGTGTGTATCTAAGGCACGTGTGTGTTTGGAAGTGTTTCTTAGTAACAGCTGTTACTGATTTACATTTTTGTCAGGTCTTTTTGAAAGCCCCAGAGACAGACTGAGAGAGATGTAGAGTTGCAGAGCAACATACCCAAGTGTGAAATGCAGTATTTGTGACAAGGTACTACAAATAATTAATTTTGTTGACATTGGCAAAATGATAAAGCAGAATTAATGTTCTTTCCGCTGCATCAGGATTAGTTTACCTTTGATGGCTAGTGCAGCTCTAGCAGCTACAGAAAAGGCCCTTTTCCTTCACAGCAAGAAAACAAACTACCAAGATAGATTTGATAAGCTGTATTCAATCTCCTTCTGTATACAGATTCTGATTTACGTTCAGATTCAATAAAATGCCAACACCGACCCTAGGTGGGGAAGACTCTAAGGCCCGGTTCAATGGTCCACCCTAAGCACTGGACCCTCACAGACTTTAATTCTCATGACTTCTCTTCTTCTCCAATCGCTGCATGAATGGGACAGCACTTTCTGAAATCATGTACCTGGACAGAGGCAACTCTACAGCAAGTAGAGTGTGACTCTCATATTTCATAAGTAAGTCATAAGTCATTTGTTTATGGGTTTTTTTATGTTTCATGCCGAAATAACACTGTCATCACCATTTTAACACCACAACACTAATGCATTGTGGGTTCCTCCCTTGAGCAAAGATCTAAAGCACTTAACGATTTCACATTGGGACAGCGCATCAAAGTCTGTGAACCTTTAAGGGCGGACATTGGGACTAGACTAGACTCTTGTACCCGGCTTGATGTAAACCTGTCAGAACAATGAATTGCTGAAATAAATCTTATTTGGATTTGTTAGTTTCTGTGATATGTCAATTTGTGTCTGTCTTGGCTATAACTGGGTCTGTAAAAGTGAGTGTATGGAGTTGCAGTTATAGCATACAAACTGTACACTAAATGATACCGTAAGTAGTTCACTCAGTATAGCTAAAGAGAGACGGGCTAAGAATAAACTGGCACTGATTATCTTATCTGCTTATAGTGCTTTTTGGTCTGAAGCCCTGTTGCACTGGCTGAAATCCAGGCTCACTAGGCATAGTTTTTAATTAAAAGTCAGTGGAATCAAGTCTACCATATTGCTGGAATCCAATAATTAGCCTACCTCTTTTGTCTTAATAAGATGCAAATTCATATGTGACCCTCTGACTGACAAATCTTAGCATGCAGAGAATCTCTTGTAGTGTTTGCTGGAACTTCCTGTAGACTTTAAACACTAGTTGTTAATGTTTTACCCTTAATCAAATACCAGGCTTCCTGGGAGGCAAATGTCAAACTGAGTGTAGGAAACAATGGTCCAGCTTAATTTATTTTTACTCCAGATGTTTATTAACACTTGATTGCTATGGCAAATCAGTAATAGAGTGATAACGTTTAATCAGCAGTGATAGCAGGAGTTAATGACTGTAACTCTGATGAGATGATTGTTGTTTCTCAGCATGCAGTTAGATCTGTTGCTGGCTGATGAGGATGACAGAAGAGGGGTGGCTGTTGGTGTGATGTAAGAAGTGTGTAATTGTTGTGGAAAGACTTCTAACAAATGTGACAGAAGAGGAAAGGTTCAGAGTGGAGAAACTGGTTTGTGAAAGCAGACCCACTGCACACATTAACTCATCCATAAATCCAAAGGTTATATGTAAGCCTATTGGTTAGCTTAGTTTTTAATCTGTGTAGCAGGGAATGGGATATTTATTTGGTGAGGATGTGCAATGTTTTGTCTTTTTCCAACCTTTTAGTTTCAGGTTTAGTCAGGTTCCAGAGCCTGGGGTGCAACAGTAAGTTTAGAGCAATAATTGCCCCCTAAAACATGCCTTGACACTTCTAGAGCAGCACTGCTGGGATAAAAAGGTTTTCTTGTTGTCACTGCTGAGCCAGCATGTAGGCCGGTGTTTAGGTTTATTCATCAGTCATATTAGAACAGATCAAGGACAAGACTGGCCTCAGAGGGTGAATCAGTCTTTTCAAAACGACAGTGCTTTTCCCATGGCAGTCTAATGAGTAGATCAGACTTCAGACTATCCTTTTTAATTTCACACTGAGCTATGTGGCTAGTCCTCCTCAATAAGAAACTAGCTGGCTTTGCCCCAAGCTTGAACTTTGAAATCTCCCTGTGTCTGTGATGGGACAATATCATTTCCCACCAGCTAAAGGTAAATAATCACAGAAGTCTTAAAGTGAATATCAGCCTTTTTTCTCATCATTTAGTTTTGAGGAATTCTACCCTGAAATGTCTTATATTGTCTCAGATGAGCTAGCTACATGATCATGTTGATGAATACCACCACATGTCATGCCTATAGTAGAGTTATAATGCTATTATTTTACTCAGAGCACAATGCTACTGATGTTAATATCCTTCTCCTATATATTCTTACAGAAAGCTCTTGTAGAAGACCATTAAAGCCACCATCTTTCTTGGTGTCTAACGGCTCTTTTCAGTTGCACTTTTTTCAGACTTTTTTAGGATCTCTACCTGCATTTCAACAGCAGGAACTGTGTTCCTGGGCTGTAGTTCCTGCCCCTCAAAATGTTCCACCCCCAAGGTAGTATACTTTCTAATGGCCCTGGTGGCTCTGGATGGAGTTTGCATTGCTGAATGTTGTAGAATGGTCAAGCACAAGCCTTGAGGCTGCTACAACACTGGTTAGTTTGCATTCTAAAGCAGTATATGACCGGTGTTTCTCTTTGTTGAGGCAGTTAATGTGTGGCACATGTTTTCAAGGTTTTTGACAATTTGGCTCAGATTATTTGGACTCCTTGGAGCTCTGTTATCTGTCTCATATTACTTTGAAAACTCAAGCATCAAGGTGCTGTTTGCCAGACGTCTTTTATTGCTTACAAATGCTGCTAATTGGCATTTAAGGATTTCCTACCTGCCTTTATTCTACTTATTACTGTTAATACTGTTAAATGCATATTCTTGTGCAATTTTGGCTGCCAACATAAACAATATGCTGATTTGGTGATCGACTTTTGCAAGTTGATAGCATAGTACCCACATCATACCCAGAGGTTGTGGTGAGATTCCTGGCATTCAGTTAGATGCTGGGTTTTGGCTGCTGGCCTGTCAAATGATACAAACTGGTTGTAGTATTATATTAAGAAGTTAAACATTATCTTACTCTTTTTTTGTTGTTCCAAGAAGGCCTGCTTCTCATGGGTTCTAATGCCATGCAGGAAGCACTTGAGTAGACTAGTTACATAAAAATGTCTGTTCTTTTGTTGTTTCCCTTCCACTCATGTTAGTGTGAATAACAACTTTTTCTTACAATGGCCGACACTAAGACTGTGCTGTCCTCCATTCCTACTCCCTACACTTCCTCCTTCAAGGGTTTGTTAGCTAACTTCCCATTGTTTATAGACCACTTGAACTCACCGTCCAGGCCGGGCCTGTTTCCTGCACTTTTGAATGAACAACAAAAGAAGAGATAATTATGGAGTTCACAGGAGGATTTTAAAATATCTGATCACTTCTAGGCAGTGTTTATTAAACCAAGGTGAAGGTCAGCCCATGGTGAGAATGTCCGTGTTGCCATGACAACAGTGTGGAAATCTGAGAGTGATCATCCATGTAGAATCAGTTGATGAAGAGAGCTGCAAGCAGGGCGTTTCAACAGGCAAGGGATGAACACATAGGGTGGAAAAGAGCTGTTTGCTGCAATCATGGAAGAGTGTTGAAGTTGACCTGAGCTTAAGGGTGCTCTCCCTATTGTGTGCCACTGAACAGAGGACAAAGCAGGTTCTAACTCACCAACCGTCAATTTATGTGAGATGCTTCCCTGCCAGAGGCAATTCGGTCAAACAATCCTATATTCCTTTCTATATATAGCTGTCTTCTCAGATGACTGTGGTGTAAGCTAGATGGCCCCATTAACCACATGTCACATCAGCATTGTGCAGGTGAGGATATTTTCTTCCTCACAGCCTGTATGGAGTTGAACTCTATCAAGTCAGGAATAACCTGGAAAAACATACATGTTGATAACCTGAGGGACCCCTTAACCACTCTGGTTTCCAATTTCTCTTCTGTGAAAGGAAACCGTCCCTACATTGTACCATAGACTGGAGTCCTTTTTATTGTTGCCTTGAGCTGTTCCAAGGTAACAGACAGCCCACATGTGAAGGTCCTAGAGATGACATATGCCTTGTTGAAACTGCTAGCAGTGAGAAAGCATCTTTAATGCTGCATGTTTTTGCCCAAATACACTGATATGGTCTTTAGTGTTTATTCCTTCAGTTGCTTGGGGCATTTTAAAACCTGAGGACTTTTGATGACTAGGCTGTTTGGTCTCTTGACATGAATGAAGAGGCAGTATCATGAACACAATACTCTGTTGTTTCTCTTGGGCCTCTGCTTGTTCTTGGGGTGTCTTGCACAGAGCAAATGTTAATATTGATGGTTTTATTTTGTCCATTCAGCCAGTGTGTGTCCACAAAGACCTGTGAGCCACTGTGGGATTTTCACTGCTCTGTTTTAATATTGAGAGGCCCCTTCTAAGGGGCCAGTCTTTGAGGCTGATGTCCTAGCACAGCTTAAAAGCACTGGGATGGACCTGACTTTGAGGGCTTGAGGAATCTTGATACCCGTCTTGCTGCATACCATGCAGTCCATGACTCCTCTCTGAGGAGACTTTCTTACAAAGGCCAGTTATATTCCATTCAGTTGATATAGCATTTGATGTTGACTTTGGTGCCTTTTGGTATTGTAGGATCCACACTTCCTCACATCTACCTCCAATATAAACAGCCTAATGCATAGGCAACATCAGCACCATTGTCCCTGTGCCTGTTTCGAATTATGTATTAATGAATACAGAAGACCTGATGAAGATACTCACCAAAGTGGCTTGTCTCTGCAGGGCATGAACACATCATGTTACAGTGTTATGTTGGGGATTTCTTAGTGTATAAGTAGATGTAACTGATACTCATTATCATGTAAGTTGTCATTTCTTGGTATAGCTCCAATTAATGTTTGTAAAATGTCAGCAGCATTGTATTGACTATGTTGCATTAAACAAACACCAGCTTGCCAGCTTATGTGGCTGATGTTGTCTACAACAGAGGTTCCTTACCTGTAAGGCATATATATTTAAATTTAAATATGGTTTGAATGCTGCCCCAGCGTTCACTATGGTTTTGGAGAGACAGTGGGTAATTCAGTAGAAAGCATCTGCAAAACCCCACTTATTGGGGTAAAAGATTGTTTTTATTTTAAGGTTAATTTGTGTAAAGACAAAGCAACATATTACTAAGTACCTTCTCCCTAATACTTGGGTCACTTCTGAAAACAATGTTGTTGTTGCACATCTACCAGACATCGTTGGAGTCAGTACAATAATAACATCCTCTTGATCCGTGACCATCTGTGGCTATTGTAATCTAGTGTCGTAGTTATCTGTTCAGTTGGCAAGAATGTGTCGGTGTCTTGTGGGGGAAAATATCACACTGCTATAGTATGTAGCACTTGTTCTACATTGTGGCTCACAGGAACTGAACTACTCTCGGTTTGTTTACAATATATGTCATGATCACTACGTCATTGTTAAATCAGTATTATTGCTATAAGACATGTTTGGCCACCTTGGATAAAAATGGATAATCGAGGCATACCTTGGGATAAAAAGTGATGATGAATGATGGTGGAAGAGGTGGTGTCTCACTCTCACAGTGGCTACTGACTGTGTGTGTCCGGATGGCTATGATGGGGGTGGGGGGGATGGAAAGAATTTGTCATGTTGGCTTTTGGAGTTTCAAGAGGGCGTTTGTCATTTGCCCATTTGTTGTCCAAATATTTTTAGTTTACTTAAGCAGAATTTTATATATATATATATATATAAGCATTATATTGATTTTAGTATTAGTTGTTTTTAGAGAGAGTTGTACTAATGCTAGTTAGTATAATTCTGCTTTTTAATTTGAGGAATTTTAAGTCATATCTCACCTCACTGTGACTTGTAAGCATCATTAAACGACCACACCAGAGTTGTAGTGGGATACTGTGATTTGCTGGCAGCAGTCTGAGAACATGCCAAGTTGGATTTAGCTAGGAGTATAGGCTACTACTGGCTTAACTTGTTGCTGCAGTGAAGATGGTTATTACGATTATAAAAGATATTAGCAGCCCCAAGTGTTCCGTTAGCATTTTAGCTGCCAGCACACTTGTACATCAGGGTGTAATTATGTTGTGACAATGGCATTATATGGTGTAACGTCTTAAACCTAATATTTTGAGTAATGTCTATATGATGTGGACATACTATATGCCTGAGTGAAAGTAGTGTTAAATGAAGGAATGTTTATGAGACACTTTTCACCTAACTCATATGGTGGAGAGACAGGGTTGAAACTAGATCAGTAAGTGAGAAACGTCATCCTTGGCAAGAACAAGGGCTGGAGGAAATGGTTTTGAACTGCAGCAGACACAAAGAAAAGGAGCGGACACTTACATGTGAAGTTCAGGTGTTAGTTGGCAAGGTGCTTGACTTTTTGTATGACTTTTATTTGAGAGACAAGCTGCTGCTAGAAGAAGGCAGGGTCATGGAAAGCACCCGACTTTTCTGATCTGATGGTGAGAGTGTCTAAGTTGTGTATTGAATCTGCAAGACCTAGAATTGTATTATGTAGCCTCTCAGGGTGGTTGTTAGGGGAATATTGAATGAGTGTTTGGCCACTTTAAATGAAATTTCAGTAAAAAAAACTTATGAAAAGTTAATTTTTTGACCTGTCAAGGCTGAGTTGAGATGCAGAAGCTCATCAGGGATTTGCACCCTACACCTCCACCTCCCATAACTGATTCAGTGGAGGCTCTGCCTCACAGTGTTTCATCTGAGACCATCAAGGATGAAAAAGGGCAGCTGGATAGCCTATCTCACTGCAGCAGTGAGAGGACCTAGATATTTAAAGCCTGGCTTTTTGGGTTAAGAACTCAGTGCAAGGACTGTGTGTTTTGTTTGCAGAAGGCATACCCTTATTTGGTTGAAACGATTCTTTTCTCTTCATTGGAAAGATTGCTCTGCTGCTACTAATATAGTAGGGTACCCTGTAACAGCCTACAATGTAGAGGGTTAGAAACCAAAAATCCCACACAATTAACTGTTTTAGCCGCTGCTGTGTTTAGTTAAGTTTGTTTTTATATTGTCCGACTACATAAGACTATAAATAATTCCAAAGTAAACAAGCACATCCAGGCATATCCAGGCTGGACCTTGAGTTCATGTTATACCGCTTAACTCTAAGGATTCAAAATGCACACTAGCTTGGGAACAACCATGGAAAGCAGTTGCAAACAGCCAAGTTCAGCCACATAGCATCAATTACATGTGGAATTCATTCGATAGGGTCTTTTCCTGCACAACAAAATGGCAGAACTTGTCCTTTTCTGTTTAAATATTAGAACATTCTTTCCATGTGCCCTTCCACTGATGACCTGCAGGATTGGGAGTGCTGTGGGAAAACTCCCAGGCGGGTGCCAGCTAAGCAGTATGAAATGCGGATATACACTGTTTTGCAATTGCTATGTTAGGTTTCGAGGACACATTTTGTATTGTTTAATTAGTTCTGGGCATATGTGCAAGTGTTTGAATGGTTTTCTTATTTGCAGAATAGAGAAATGGCATCTGCTCTGTCCCATGAATAGAAATAGACAGGTTTGTGTTGTTGGATAATTTCCATGGTTTTGCATGACTGACAAGAGATGCACTTCTGTTGTCTTGTCGTGTCTGTAAGTGACTGGATTTTTTTGTTTTCTTTTCCCCCAGGGACCCTAAAGAGAGGATTCCAAGAATCTTGCGATGTTCAAGGCAGTGCTGAAGAAGAACAGAGATGGAGGCAAGGGGAGCAAGAAGGATTCAGGTATGTGGAAGATCAGGAGAAAAAATGGCAAGCTAGCTTTCAGGGAACAAATATACCATACGCCTAAGGCTTAGACACAAACTCGGTTTCAGAGGCAGATGTACAAACACTTCTTATTTTCAGTGTTTATTAATTTCATTTCTGACTATGGAAAATTTATAAAGTGTCTTTCATATTCACCCTTCTTGGTAAAGATTCAAAATGTGAAGGCTGAAGTGAGAAATAAAGCTAAAGTAAACTGAAGAGAAAGTTGAGATGAAAGCACAAAAGCCATGCTAAATCTTGAGTGTGCACTTTGCAAACATCCCGTCATCTAAGCCATCATTTGCAGCAATTGCCTGGATATATGCATGGCCAATACCACCACTGTTTGTGAAACCTTTTCTTTGAAGAGCGCTGTGTGGTTTTAAGTGATTGGCACATATGTAAACACCCACAGTAAGAGCTGGAAAAGATTTTTGCACACAAGGAATAAAGTAAAATATTACGGGTCAAGTCAGTTGTTCACTCTTAACAAAACAAAAAACATTGCTATATAACTGAAGCCAGTGGAGCACATATAGTATTATGCAGGTAGTGTGACTAAATGGTAGTGGTGTATAGCTTAAAAAGAAAATCCCTCCGGTGTTTTGTTTATACACGATTGTAAGCGCCATCACTGTAACTCAAATGGAACTTTAATAAATCATTTGGCACAGTACATGAAAATATTGGCAATTTTGTTAAACATGAAGCTTTACACCGCCATTGGGTACAACAACAGGCCCAGAATGCTACACTTAAAGTAAGGCTCTTGCTGTAATGGTAAGGACCTGTACAGTCTATGGTGTGGAGCAAATCACAACTGTGTAAGCTCACACACTGTATGCCACCAGGGATATAGCCCAGCACCAGCCTGCTGCGTCTCAAAAATCATAGAACCATTGTTATGTCCATTAGAATTTGACTGTAGAGACAACTCGACCAATGTGTCATAACAGATGTTTTCTTTTCTTTGGAAATAATATTTTCCAACGTGACTAAACATGACTCATGCTCAGCAATAGATTGACTAGTCTCTTGTTCATACAGTGGCCCCCTCCAATGATCTGTCTCGCTGTAAAAAATGACCATTTCTGCTTATACATATTATACATACATCTACCGGCCTAGACTTGGTTTACCACCTCAGGACTGGTTTGAACAGGTAGTCTGGTTCAAAGACAGTATACAGTAGATACATGTCTCATAGTTCTGCTCTTTCTGCCTTTGTCTGATGTGATTGTTTCACTCAACAGTCAGTGCTAAAATGAACGGGAAAAGAGTCACCTCCACTGCTCTCTGGTACAGTACAGAGGGAGAATTCAGTACTGTAGACTTGTATGTATTGTTTTCTCCCAAGTTGTTGCGACCTGTCTCGCGTGTATGAATCACTTTGATAACACAGCCTCCTTGTTATCCAGACACACAGACCCCACACATATACACTTAAACACAGGAGTTTCTGTGTACGTGAAGGCTGGGAGCCGCAGAGTTTTATGGCGGGATACAACTCCTTTATCCCAGCCTCGCTCTCCCAGTTGGACCCCATCTATCAAGCCAAAGCAGCTCTGTCTCTCTTTTTCATGCTGGGACAATAAAACCTGGCCACTCCTCTCTGTTGTTTAGGGCTCTTAAGACAGATGGGAGGTCACAGAGGTACAACAGCTAGAGGTGGTCACTTTGCGCCACTGTTCGTGGGGCACAAATCTCTACTGCATATCTTTTTTATTTTCAGGCGTTTTCAAGAGTTTTTTTTGAAGGTCAGACTCAATGAAATGTGTAATATCTTGTTAGATTGTTGGCATATTACCTGTAATAACCTGTGATAAATTAGATTTATTCCTGAAGTTATCTTGATTATGTTCTTTAAAAGATCTTGATTTAAGATTTTGATGAGTTATACATCCATATTAATAGCTACAGTATAGTTCACATGTCTATGTCCGGAATAAAATACGTTACAATATGTCATTGCAAATAGTAAGTAGTTGCATTGAAAGTGTTAAATTGCATATCGTGCCACCATGTGTTTACTTGTCTCTTGTCCTTGAAGAAGAGAATTTGTTAGTAAATTCAGGTCCTTCCTGGGATGTGAAATGAGGTTTATAACACAGAAGTCCTGATGGTGAAGGCCGTGTTAATCAAATTGGGTACACTGCAGTATATTTAATGGTCTCTGAGACAAGATAGTACCATATTGCACATAAAATATTCACAGCACCTTCTGCGAAGCTTGAATAAAGATTTTATTTTGATCCCAAATGGTTTGGGGAAGAAAGTTGTTTTAAAATTAAATGTCTGCATTTGCATCTGAGTTTTGTCATCTGCTTTATTATACACGTTTCTGTCTTCTGCCATTTTCAAATTGGATCATGGTCAAGGATTTGTTTAATTTAGTTGATACAGCATCAGTGTTATGTTTGAGATTTTTGTCAGCACTGGCGCAATGTCTCACTGTTTATACCTGACATTTGGTGTTGCTATTTATCGTTTACTTAAAAGCAAGGTTGGAAAGGTTAATTTTGTTCTTGGCAGATTGTTGGGGGTTTTTTTGCAGATGAATGAAAATTGTGTTTGTCATTGGTTTTCACAGTACTGCTTGCATTCTTATAGGTCAGTCTGTGCTGACTTTCCTTCCTCCAGAAGGACAAAGTTCCTGTAAAATCTGCTCAGCAACATATAATGGAAATCAGTGGGAGGAAAGACCTTGATAATGGTATAATTGCAAGATAGCTCAGCATATGTTGCTCATGACATGGTGGCTATGGACTGGAGGCAACTTTAAAGCAGTCAAGGAAACTTGGCCCCTATGCCAGATACCACTACAGTCATTAGCTCTCCTTTGGGATCTCCCCATTGCCAAGACCACAAAAACACACAGTTTGCTAATTTAGTCTCCATCATGTGCTCCTCCTAGATCCTTCCTCCTCCTCTTGCTCGCTTGCCTCTTCAGTCTGTAAGGAATCTGTTTGGAATTGGCCTTTTTAATCCCTTTTAAGTACTTTTTTTATGGTCTGCCATTCTGGAAGTGGGATGCTAGTTTGCTGTGGCTTGTGGCCTTTGATGTCAACATTTTCTGAGAAAGGTTACATAGCAAGTAGGCCTCACTGGAGTTAATAGATTTAGGAGCCCGAGGCACAAGAAGATGATTATATTGTAGAGAATCAAGCAGTGTTTTAATTGGTGTTCTCTTTGAGGATACAGGCCCCTCAGACTGTGGCCCCTGTGAGTTTCACCTATGACTTCCTATTAATTCACAGCAGTGTCTGGTTTGTAGTTCACTGCAAAACTAATTGCTTGTTCTAAGTTAGTAGAATTGTTTTGGGACAGTGTCTTGTCTTGAGGCAAGTTTGTGTGACTGTCTTTCTTCCTGTTTTCCACTTCTTTCAACCCACCTGTTGATTTGTCATTGTTGCTCTCAATTTTTTAATGTGAAGTCCAATGTGAAAGCACATGCAGACAGGGCATTCAGGCAGATAGGGCTGTGACAGTCCATGGTGCAGATAGTTAAGTTGCATGTCATCATTTGGTTCTTCTTACCAGCCTATAGAAGTGAATGGGAGTGAATATGGGCTAAATTTGATTACTAGTTTTTGGTCGTGTTTTATTGGTGCAAATGAAGTGAAGCTTCAAGCCATTTCAAATCCTTTTGGTGGAACACGTGAGGACAAGTCTGCATTTTTCCAAGATTTAATTTTCTCTTCTGCGAAAGTGGTGTATTTGCTGTCTCTATTCCTTTTTTTACCTGACAGATGCCCCGCTGACTGACTCCGTTTTAAAACCTCACTTTCTTGAGTAAAGTATACTACTTCTGACTGTCGCTGCTGTCCTGGGGGAATTATCAATCAGTATCTGTTTATGATGTGACCTAGAGAAACAGCATTTTCTCTCCAACTCAGGCTTGCCACTCAATGAGCTTGGCTGCTTGAGGCAGCTTCCAGACAGTTGTCTGTCTGCTGTGGGTGACGCAGTGTTAATCACACTAGCATGCATTGCTGTGCACTCTTTGAGGCTTATAACAGTTTCAGCTGTTTATTCCTCCAACCCCCCGACACACACACACAAACAGATATGCAATCACCACCAGTTGGCAGGGCTTTTCTTCAGTGTTTAGCTGTAGGAGACTGAAGCCACTCATGCACCTGGCTGGACGGGAGGTGGCAGTCCTGTTGTTGACCTGCCAGCACAGAAAAAGGGGGGCTAACCCTACTGGCCTGCTTTAACTTTTAATTTCCCAACAGTGTAGCCTATCTACTGGGACAATAATTGTCCTGTATGGCATGCTGACAGCAATGACCTAAGATTGATTTTTCAAATATGTTTAACCATCAAAACGTGAGGGCAATTTTTATGCAATTCTTATCCCGACAGTTTTCATTTACATGGATGTCTAATGGCCTGTTTGATAGCAACTGCAACTGTTAACTGTGTTCTCTTCAAATGCGGCATGGCTTTCGGCCGAAGAGTGAACATGTGGCCACTTTACTTTTATCATCATCAAGGTCTCCCACAGCAGGGGGTGGTTTTTCTCTTCAGACAAAAAACCTATTAAGAAACACCCATGGATAAGCAGACTTGGACAAGAATGTAATGTGTTATTGGTTTGTTGGCTTGCAGATTTTTAAAGTCTGTAATGTAATTTTTAAAGAAGCAGTTCCTGATTAGGAGAACCTAATTTAAATTTCAGGAAGATAAAGTGAAAGATCAAGGGAATGTTGGTGATGCAGAGGACCCATACACAAACTAATGGTGTGTGTGTGTGTGTGTGTGTGTGTGTGTGTGTGTGTGTGTGTGTGTGTGAGAGAGAGACACAGAGACACAGAGAGAGAGAGACCATTTGCACTCTGTTGCCTCAGCTGTGGTGGTGACTGGTACATGCTGTCTCTGCAGTTTCTGTGAGTTTCTCGGGTGTTTTGACATGAAACAGTGATTTGTTGCCAAGGGTCAGGCAACAGCAAATTGGTTACAAAGCAGGATTTTGTTTTGTGTGTAGGATTTGATAATGGGTATAAATTTCAAGCACCACAGTGATGATAGAGTTAGTAGGTTAACCCTTCATGCTGAATTTCCTTTAGGGGGCCACTCAATAGCCCTGCAATAAATACTACCTTTGTGAAGCTTATAGTGCTCAGTTTTGTTGATGATGTTGTTTTGAGCAGTAGTTTCTGCTGTTGTTATTGTTGAGTGTAGTTTAGTTAGGCTGAACAAAACAGCTGACAATGCAGAGATTGCCTCCCTGATTCCTGTAATCTCTCTTCTGTTGCCTATATTGTATATTCCCTCTCTGTGGTGATACAGTTAAATATTGCAGCTGACATTGCAGAGATTCCTTCCCTGTTGTCTATATTCTCTTTTCTCTTTCAGCTGCCCTCAGGGGTTTAACATGAGGAATTTTTACTATTATGGGAAGACTTCCCTCAATAAACAATAACCACAGGTGGTTGGGCAGTTATTTGTCCAAACAAAAAAAAATAGAGCTTTTGATAGACAGTTGTTTGTGCAAACAGAAGCAGTTTGTTTGGTTACTGTGCAAATATAAAAGTATAATCATAAAGTTTTGTCTCAGAAAAAAAGTTATTTTATGGGACCTCTAGCTTTTGACGGTTAGTGCAGCTAAAACAGCTTTTTTAACAAACCTTTGTTGCCCTGGAATGAAATAGCTGTTTCTTGTGGGCTATCAGAAATGGAAATGTTTTCGTCTTTGTTCAGATGTGAGTCCAAATTAACCACAGGCTGTTCTTTCAGGACAGCAGCATTAGTTAAATGCTAAAACACTCAACAGGCTTGCTTTTTGCCCTACAATTTTCTCTCACCCCTTGGTCTTTTAAATGTGTGCCAACTGCTTTGGCTGCAGAAAAAAGTAATGGTCATCTAACCGGCAAAGGATGTGCTTTGTGTTCCTAATATGGGTGACACAGGTTTTTTTTTTATTTTTTAAACAACTTATCTGTTATTTGCTGGTTAGGTGCACCGGGGGGAAGCCCTAAACCGGATGCAGGATTACATTGAACTCTCTCACTGACATATACATGGTGGCCTCCCATCCCCTCAAACATTAACAAACACTACTCAGTGAAAGAGTCTGCCCACAGGTTCCAGTGTCAAAATGCCTATGATAGCCTGGTTCTTCTCTGTGAACAGCTGGGTGGCAGCCTCCTCTCTAGCCATATCTACCGCAGCCATTTTGAGACACGCTCCCTCCTTGTCCTGTGGCTTGTAAGGGAACTTAATGAAAACTCCCTTGCAGTGTTCTTCCGTCGTGGGTGGATGTTTTAACGTTTTCTCCACAGGAAAACTGCTCTTAGACCAAGGATAAATGTGTGCTCCAGGTGACTTAGGAATACATGGGTGCAGTACTGGTGTGTAGTTTCTGGATGAAACTATGGTAACAACAGTAGAGGAAGCATTTAGTCAATGAAAGGCAGTGTTCATGTACTTAACTATCTAGATACTGAAGCATAGAGGCAGAAATTTGGTGTTTAAAAAGCGAAATTAAAAGTTGTGAGTGCTGAACCAACACAGACAAACAAGATGCACACAGTCAACCACAGGATGTCTAGACCACAGATTGCATACAGTATGTGACCTGTGCAGGACAGGAAGACAGACTCCACGTTATGCCACACACATACAGACACACACACACACACACACACACACACACACACACACACACACACACACACAGAGAGAGAGAGAGAGAGGCAAGCAACCTCAAGATACATTATTAACATCCTTTGATTAACCATAATAAGTAGTGCTTAGACCAGAACCACTGACTCCTTTATCATCAGCTCGTGGTTTTCCTTTTGGAAAGACTTTGTACTGAAAAAACTTGTGCAGCTATGAAGCTCGGGTTTGCTTTTAGTTTGCCACTTGAGCCTTTAGGTCTAGATATTTTGTGACAAATAGATCTTTAAATGAGTTTCACTTAAACACACCTCTAGGGTTATATCTAGGTTGCCATCTAATGCCCGTCTTGTAGCCTGAATTAAGAGAAAACTTTGCTGACAATTGTGAAATGGCTTTTTGGCCGGTGTTTGCTGTTTTTGCTCCCAGTCATGTTTGTCTAGATTTCCATGTCCAGACAGTTGTGGTAGGATTTAAAATGGTGGAGAAAAGAATGCACCTGATCTACAAAGGAGACAATTGAGCACACAGACCTACACAGCTATCAAAGCAACGTGCAGCCGGCAGGCAACGATTAGCAGGGCGTAGCTCAAACCACATCATTCACTTACACACGCATTCATGTACAAACACACACACACACACACACACACACACACACACACACATACGCCCACAAACCTCAGGTGTATCCACATTAGACACTCCCTTTCTCTCCTTCTGTAGAGGAAAATAAGGGGGGGGGGGAGCGTGTACCCTGTTGGCCAGTCTCGCTGTTTTTCTGTTTGCAGAGACTTATACAACAAACATTAGGCCCTGGCTACATTTAACTTTCACATGACTAAAGACTTCTAAGAAGAAAAGCTATGAAGCTCATCATTTTCTGATCACATTTCATGCATCAAAATGTACCTTTGATTGCCAAAATGTGGCCATAACGATCTCCAAGCTCTGCCCAGTGGCTCCTGACTAGGAAGATTTTGGAAAAATTCTTTCATGGTTCCCAGAGGCCCACTGTCTACCGTAGCAACCGGTGACCACTCTCCATTACCCTAATTTGGCTCTCATACACTCAGCATCGATGATGCCTATGACCTTGGAAGAGTGTGCACAGCAATGGACAAGGAGCCAAACAAATACGTGAAGAAATAAGTGGAAGCAGGGGGTGATGTCATCTACAGCACAGCAATACACCAGTCATAGCCCCCCCCACCCCCCCCGCCCCTTATCCCAACCCCCATCCATGGGCAAATAGTTTCTGTTGCTACTTCAAAGAGGAGGAAAACAGTTTATCAGTTAACATGCCAGGGTGTTTTTAGATGGTCTTTGAAGGGGTGATAGTGGCTGTCATGGCAGTTCATTGGCTGGAGAGGTCAGCAGGCCACTGATTTTTCTAATTACAGTGTGACCTTCCTGGGCAGACACATTCCTTCTGTCTGATTTTCCGTTTTGCTTTCATACATTTTAACGTCCTTTGTCTATGATCTAAATGAGCACTTTAAGTGTCAATTCTTATGCAGGAGACTGCTCTGTCACCCATTGGATGTACAAAGTACTAGCTGTTCTCTCCTCTTTACTTGACTTTGATATTTTTTTTAAGAGTTTTGAGGGTTGTGATTTTCTCATCTATTGCCATCTTTTTATGCTGACACCAACCCATGCAGTCACAGTGTCTGACTCTCAGAAAAGACTGCGTGGGTGTCTGTGGAGACCTCTGTTCAGTCTTGGGCTTTCTCTCTCCTCTATCCTTCTTGGCTCTGCACTGCTCTGTTCTGCATTTCTGAACACAGAGACTCTTTTTTTTTTTATAATTGTGCCTGCAGATGAATGTCTTGCCATCCTTAGCTCAGGAGGGTTTGAGACAGGCTGAACTAATGACCTTAGTTCCTTTGTGCCCAGCCTCAAAGGAACAGGGGATGGTGCTTATTGCAAAGAGGAGCAGTTTGCGTAGAGTGCTCCCTCTTAACATTTACATCTCTCTTATATCAAAAGTGCCATTTCAAGATCATTCTTCATTTGAAAACTTTACTAATGCCTAACAAAAGTGGTTAGAGCAGGATAGGAATTGGGGCACATTCTGTTGGAATTGTGTAAGAGTCCTGTTTAGTGTCAGAGGGAGTAATTAACTTTTTCTTCCATTTCTAATGATGAAAATAACAAATCATGATATCATCCACTTGCTAATGCTTGAAAAAGAAGTTCTGTCAACCATCTAAGTGCATCAAATGAGGCGAATGTGATTGATGCTAAACTCACACAGATTCACCATTAACAAAGACTTTCAAAGATGGTGCAAAGCAAGATTTGCCCTGCTTCTTGTTTGCTTATGGGATTAGGCTCTTTGGAAGGATTGGATGGACAGCCTTTGTGCCACATCCTCGTCCATTTAACGTTTCTGAACAGGCCGTTGTCCAGGGGTTAGTGGTGTTCTCATGACCTCACCTGGCCCCAGAAGAACCTCTGCCTAATGGCCTGTCCTAATGGCAATCCAAATCTGTTGTTAAACCAGATCTCCATGGCAACCTAGGACTCCAGACCACATTGCACTTGTGCCTGTAAATAAATTACACTTTTGTCTCAGAGCTGGTTCATCCATATTGTTAACGGGAAAAAAATTGGAAGTGGAACTTGGGAGAAAGCTACATGGTTGAGAGAAATCAGAGAATGTGGGACAGCTGAATACTCTTGTCCACCTCATCTGGCTGCATTGTGACTCCACTTTATAGCACAGTGGCCCCAGAGCTGTGTTCGCGATGTTAAAATGATTGATCATCGTATGGACCAGTGTGCTCGGTCATCCATCATCCATCTGTCTTTTGCTTGGACTGTACCCACTGTTCCCATGACTTGTAGAGGACATTGATGTAATTAACCCCATGTAAAACCCATGTGAGACATTTTATTAATGCATCCGTTGCTCAACAACAGTAAAACGAGACCATGTAGCAAGGCTTTTTATTCCAAATCAAGACTTTGTCATTGAGTTCATAAATCATCCTTATGCGCCAAGACTGTTGTTCAGACATGCTACCAGAAAGAAACATAAGAACAACATTAGGAAACATAAAAACAGTCAAAGATGGATTGTGTTTGTAATGCCACTGTATTAGCCCTTCTTTACAAGGCCTCAATTGTTGTAGGTACTCAGGTATGTATAGAATGTAAAAACTTAGGTACTACTACCTTAGTTGAGTGTTAAAGCAGCTGAGTCAATGTGGCCACTCGAAGGGCTCTGATTATGATTAGTGTTGTTGGACGAGAATGGATAGGAGGTGAGAGGGGTATTTTCCCAGTAGTGTGGGAGTGAACAGTGTGCCTCACTTGCCTAGAGTCTGGTACTGAGGAGTCCTGCGGAGAGACATTCATAGTAGGACCTCACACACAATACTGCTATCATGAATATCAATAACTCTCCAGCCAGGACTGTCAACAGTGGATCTGCCCTAATTTATTCCAAAGCTCTGATGAAACAAGGTCAAGCCCTTGGCAACCCAACATGGCCACTTGGTTAATTTAGATTTTCATGGATGGTCAAACATTTGCATTTGTGTTACATGTGCTGTTGTCTAACAATATGCAAACCTGAAATTGTGTCATTGAATTTTTTGTGACAACATAATTATTTCCCATTTTAATTTCCTGTGCTGTGTCTCAAATCGCGTACTTCCATACTTACTATTTTGAGTGCATAACTGCACTTGCAATTGGTACTACTAAAAGTAAAAGCACGTTCATTTTCATAAATTTTTAATCAAATGTAATTGAAGTCAAGTGAGCAATCTTTCAGGCAGACATTTTGCCGTGCTGCAATCACTGTAAAAGTTTGGCTATAATGCTCCGCCTGGTTGCAATTCGCCATTAAAAAGAAGAAGCCGCCAAATGTTGTGATTGTCATTTCCGGTAAGTGCAGAACAGCCGTGTTCGATTTGAGACAACACTACCCTGTCAAAATTCACGCACTACACAACTAAGTACATAGTGTACGCAGTGTACTGTATGTAAGTGTACTAACAGAAGTACGTGATTTGAGACACAGAACTGGTTTTACCTACCTACACTCTGCCTCTTCCAATGCTGCCTTTCAGTGGTCGAAATACAGTAATGCTCTTCCTGCATTTTGTTTAACTTTGAGAACACTGTACTCAGCAGAGACCTTAAGACTGATTGATAGCGTGAACACACACATTGTAGCTTTGCAAGATCTCACCATCAGTATACTCTAGTTTCTAAGCCTATGTAGGACTGGCCAAATGTATGCAATCATAGGCTAGTATTATGTGTTTTTACGATTATAACACACCTGCTCTTCTCTGTGTGGACTGAATGGTCTAATTAATATATGCTTCACTTCACTTTTGTACTATTATGTAGCGCACAGTATATTTCATCTGTCAGTCCCTTCCTATTGCTTCCCTGTCAAAAATTGTGAAATAAAACCGGTTAAAGATTCTGTGTAGCTCATATGTCTTTCCCACACCCACATAAATTGCCGATTTATGAAGAGGAATGGAAAATGTCATGGTGCCTGTCCAGTGCTACCCTCCTCCTCCTCCTCTTCTACTTTTCCTCCCCAAGGCACACACATACCCCTCCCTGTCAGTCTGTCTTCCCCTGGGGCCAGTGGGGAAGGCATTCCAGAGCTCAGGCCACTGCAGAGTGTGCATCAGAGGGAAAGAGAGAGACAGTCAGAGTCTTAGTGTGTTTGCATTAAGAACGTGCAGTCTTGCTTTGCCTACAGCATCTTAGCTTTTGCATAAAGCAGCTAATTTGTTCTCATTATCAAGTGCATATGAATTTGAGTTGAGGGTTTGCAAGCTGCAGGAACTGTTCCTGTTTGTGACAAGCTAAAACTAAAAACATTGTTGGAGTTGTTTTCTCTCCTCAGGGGCCACCAGCATAGATGAGTAATCCTTTGAAACCAGTTAGAGAGTTGCTTGGGACAGTCGAAGAGTTAATAGAATTTGATTGTTTCAGACAAAATTGACATTTCATGGTAGAAAATATGCCCACAGGAAGGGATGTGGCATGTGGGCAGTCTGTTAATATACTTAGCATACAATAAATAAGAGTGAAAAGAAAACTAGACGCTGCAAGGAAGAGATGTCACATTGGTTGCTTTTTATTCCCTATATACTTAATGCTACACCAGAAATGAAGTCGGGTGGACAATGATGCATAAGTTATACAAGTGAAAACAAAAAATGTGACTAATGTGTTGCAAGAGAGCTAACACACTTGGTTTGCTTTATTTGTCACTTACATCAGTATGTGTTTTACAGTCTTTTGTCAGGCTGCCTCATGCAGTATTTTGACTGTTCCTATGGCTACCACTGACTCCTCTGAAATTAGAATGGCCTCATGAGAAAAACACTGAGGCCTCCATTGCATTTCACAGATTGTCTGTATGGCTTTTTTCACAAATGTTTTTATTCTATTTTTAATTTCTTCAATTATTTAGTGAATTTTGAACCAGACAGATTTGCATCTTATTAACATATTAGATCTGATTTGGCCTTAATCATCATCGACGATTTGTACTGAGTACCCTCCCCCACGCTGTATTCCTTGTTGTCTGGCTCTCTCTCCTCTCTGTGGGTTGCTGTGTGTTAACCATGACAGCTTTTGTGAGACTGTCACCCTGGTCTCGGAAGTACACAGGGAATCCACATTGGCACTCAGTCTAGCGGGAGAATTCCCCCTTTGGTGGATTGTCCTATGGTCATCGTGCTTTGTGTGTCAACTGAAAGAATCTGCATTAATTATAGCCTCTCTTCATTTTCTCTTTGGTCCATAAAATTAACTAGTGAGAAGCTAATAGAGTGTTTGGGTGTGTGTACAGAATATGTGCATGGAGAGAAAATATAATGTTATCATGGCTCATCTTGTTTAAATAGACTTTGGTATAACCAACTTTTGCCATTCTTTGTTGTTTGCATTGAATAGTATTGGCAGTGGACAAACTAACAAACACCACTGTTCCTTCTACTAATTCAGTTATTCTGTCGTTGACATATATCATGACTTTTGAGACTTTTGCTACATTACATAGTCTTGCAGTTTGGCGACTGATTTACCAGCAGTTTAGTCTGGTCTCTATGTTGCCTTAACTCACTTCATCTTATTGTCAGATCTTTATTACAGTAGGCACACAATGCTAATTAATATTCATCTTACTACTGCTTGCATGTACAGCTGCCTTTGTAATTGTGATACAGAGGGGGAAAAAACTCCAAATTCATGGCGATATGTGCCTAGCACAGGACTAACTAACTACTATTAGTGAAGAGGAGCAGTGTTCACATGTAGGTCAGGCCTTAAGAATCTGACTTTCCATTCAGACAGTCACAGTGATGTCGGTCAATAGGTCAGTGTACATCAGCTAACCCTCCTGCCCTCCACTCCTCTCTACTTGGGTTAAACGTCATTTAACCGACTCCCCAGAGAGACAGAGACAGACGGACCCACCTGTCAGAAATTTAAAGATGTTCTCCTATACTGTGGTACTGTAAGGAGAGAAGTGAAACTGAAAGTTTACTTTATTTGGTAATTATGTGATGTATTTCAAAACATCGTTTAGCAGTGAAGTGTACACTGCAGACTGGAGTCTCTGTTAACAGTGACAAACAGAAACCCGTGACATCTGTCTCATATGAGAGTCTAACACAGACTCTTTCTGGGGTGGGACAGAACACATTTCACTACATAGATTTACTTGAGAGGCGAAAGACACCATCCAGATTCATACCCATGAAAGACATTTCAATGTTCAAAGGGTTTTAATTCATTGAGGGTGACTTTTATTTGATAAGGATTGTCACTTTGATACATAACCTGAGTAAAGGCTGGACAGGACAACCATTCACTACATATTGTAATCAGAATGCAAGAGAAACACAGAAGAGTGAAATTAATGATCAAAAAAATATGATTTTATGCAGTTTCAAACAATGAAGTTGAATGCAGGTCATCAGCATTCAGCCAGTTAAGGTTTTATATTTCCCTTTTATATTTAGTTTTGTTTTAAATTACAGTGTTTCCATCTTTATGACTTTACTGCAAATGTAGGAGACAGTGAGACGGAACACTGGTTGGAATAAACGTTTAGGATTGACTCACATTGACCTGCTCAAATAATTGATTTGTACTTTACTTTAATGTTTATTTTTCTAAATCAATGTCTTGAAATAATATTGAACTGTTTTTATGGGTTGGGCATGTCCTCGTGGGCTCTGGCCCTTCACTTTGATGAGGAGGAAAGAGCATGCAAGGGACTGTAATCATTTTTACATCATCTTGGGGCAGCACTGTATAATTAGAAAGGGTTGATTTCCTTGACCACAGCAGGGGCTGAAATTGCAGGCCTTGCCCCAACCGGGGTTTAGGAAAGTAACTGAAATAGCACTGGCGAGTTTCTGTCCTTGTGTCCCTCTGCGTTATAAAGTGTCGGTCAGATGGCAGAGCAGTCACCGTGACACACTGCAGCCTATTCACCAGCACTCGAACGGCCAGCTTTTATGTGGCACCTCTTGTTTTCAGAAGCAACTACCAAAATTACAACTTTGCCATAATCTCTTTAGCATGCAGTATGGCTGAAACCTGTATCAGCCACGACCTGCTGTGACTGCAGCAAGTGAACACTCAGCTGGCAGCTTGTACAGTATACCCAATGTAGCCTTTAGACACTGCCAGTTTCGTAAAAATTAGTATAGTGGTACAGTGTTCCCCCTACATAGGGGCATCTGTGTCGCACTGCAACAGTTAGGCTATCATGCCCACCACAGAATCACAAATAATACCAATTCCATTATTAAATCTTAAATGTATTTGTTTAGTTGTCAGGTTGTGCAAAAATGGAAAGCTAGTGCTGCACAGGAATTGGTGAAGAGTAGTTTGACAAGGCAGTAGGGTGGCATTTCAGAAGTTTATATCACTAGTATATTATCTGTTACAAATCCATCCTTCAAATCCCACACATAGGTGCTTTATTGTCTTCATTTTGTGCAGATACTGTTATTATAATGTTGAAATATATCATTATTTATTTTTCAAGTATTTTTTGGGCATTTTTACCTTTTTATTCAAGAGTTACAGTAGAGAGATGATGGAAGCTGCAGATAAGAAATGACATGCAATAAAAGTCCCTGGCCGACACAAACTGGGGATGTTGTGGGTTATGGTCAGTGCCTTAACCCCTGAGCCACCTGGGTGCCCCAAAATATATCATTATTAATTTCTGACTAGCTAATTTACTAACAACACCCCCACTCTCACACTAAACTGAAATGCTAGGATAAACTCTTGTGATATGGTTCATGTTGAATGCTTACCACAGAGAGAACTAGACTTGCATTCCCTGCTTCATATCTTTTCATATCTGCATATCTAACCCACAGACAGACACACACACTTCCCTAAGGACCCTTTAAAGTGTCAGTATCAATGTGGAAGCAGTAAGTCCTACTCAGGTCGGGGTGATGGCAGGTCCTGGCCTTGGTTGAGTGACCTTTGGGCCATTCAGAGGTTTTTCCATGTCTGAAGGCATGCAGAGGTGTCATTGTAACCTTTCCGTTTCCTGTCTCTGGCATTCTTCTTTGTTTAGGATCCCTTTAAAACACAGAACAGCTTTGTGTCCCCTGTGGCAAGGCGGAGGCGTGGAGAAAATGGGTCTCTGTTTCTGATTAGCCCAGCAGCCAAACAACACTCATTTCTCTGAGGAGAGAAGCAGGATGCTAATAGTAGCTTGCCTCTTGTAGTTGAGTCTTCAGTGATTTCTACAAACCTCTGCAGACAGGCATCAGTGCTAATCTGCTGAAGTCTTCTCAAGCAGCACAGTCCTGAAAACAGAACCTAAACTAATTATCATTACTGTGGTTCACCACATCTGCAGTTCTGATTTAGCTGGGTCTGCTGACGTATGGTCTGTATTATTAGTTAGGTATCACATGTTATCTTGAGGTTGATAATTCATACATTTTAATTTGTGGCCATGATGAGAGGGCAACTTTGATGCCGCAGAATAGATTACTTTGCTGTTAGCTGGCTCCATGGCTAGAATGGTCTTTCCATGCAGGATTGGTTCTCAGTAAAGCAAAACATGTTTTTTCCATCTAGGGCTTGTATTCCACTGAGCAAACTAGTATCCAGGTTAAGTCATTTGCAAGTCTGGAGCTAAGTCATCTGCAGAGACTGTGGGGAACCGTTTCTGTGAGGAGAACAAATTAGTATCTCAATAGGTGAGACAGAAGAATATAGGGAATATCTAGTCCTAGATGTAAGTGTGACAGCAGAGAAAGTGAAATATAGCTGCCCTGAAAGAGCAGATGATTAAGTGTAGGGCACAGTGACACCATAAGAGAAATCTGCTGGCTTGCAATGTAAGCCAGAAGATTTCTGGACAACTGGATCGTATTTCACACCACCGCAACCAGCTTAACACATTTTTCTGTTTCGAATTCTTTGAGATTGTGATTACATTGTGGTGTTTTTACATGGGAAACAACAACGTATGCTTACCCCCACTTTCATGAAGATTAGAGGCAACATGAAATGTGGATGTCTTGCACACTAAACATATTATAAGGCTTGTGTTTTAGAGATAAGTCAACAAGGGGCAGAACTGTTGTTAGCACCTATGGTGGTTTATTAGGCAATTGTACTCAGGAGAAGTAAAAAGGAATTTTTCCCATGGGTGAGGTTTTCTCCTTCAAGCCATATTCTTGCATGCTTAGGTTGATGCAGCTACTAGAGACAGGCAGAGACATGGATGCAATTTTTTGCTCTTGATTTCAAGCTGCTCAGTGTTGATTAAAATATGTTGGAAAACAGCATATTTCCCTTAACCACCACTTCTCTCTCATCCTTGATGTCTCTTTTTTTGCTCACTGTAATGGACTACTTCTGTCTGCCTCATAATTACAACTTCACCAAATTCACCAGAGATGAAGATGAATGACACCTGCCTGTGAATGTGTGAATTCATTCTTTCATTCATAGTAACTACAAATACTTAGCAAGGAACATCCAGCCAGTGTGCTTCGTGAATTACATGTTATCTTAACTCAGTGGTCAATGACACAGCCTCATTTACTCCACTAACTGGATGTCCTTCTCATGTGCCCTGATGGCGTGAGAAATGATCAGTGGCCCGTGACCCTGGGTTTAAATACATATTATGTGACCCTGTGTTATCCAGGACCCCCCCCCCACCCCCCACCCCACCTCCTCACCCCACCTCTAGCAGTCACCCATGTTTGTGTGTGTCCCTAGCAACCTATGAAGAGACTTATCTCTGACATTGTTTCTGGCATGGCAATCTGTAGCTATCTTGGTGTCAAGTTGATTTCATGAACAACAGCAGTCATCTTAAACTGTTGCTGTAATTTATTTTCACTTACTTGTATCTTGAGTTTAACTTGTTTACATCTTGAATGAAATTTTGACAGCAAAACCATACTGCAAGAAGTGGTTGGTGAAATATTCTTTCACCTGCAAGGAAAATTTAACTCCTGTAATCATGCATCAGTCAGCCAACTCACATGGGACAAATTTATTATGTGAATACAGAGTAAGAACTTAGTTTTTGGCATCTATTAGGCTCCTCATCAACCCCCCAGGCATACGCAAAGCTCAGCAAAGTGGAGGTATGTGAGGAATGATGTCAGTAAACTTTCCCGGGGCAACAAACAGAGCCTACAGGTGGATGATGGAATGGAGTCGGAGCTGATCAAATAATGTAACATTGAGCAAAGGCAGTGACAGATGCAGCAGTGTTTGCAAACAGGGCAGTGAACTAACAGCTACAGTAAGAGCAAAAAAAACAGTGTGTAGTGTATTGCAGCTTAAATAAACCACCTTATTGCAAAAGGTGCATTGGATACGTGTTGCACTGAGTGGAGTACATCATGTGAGAGTAGCATTGTAATTTCAGTTGTTTGAATTGACTTTTTTGCAAGCTTTGTTCCATTGAAACAGGAGAAACTAGATGCATGTCTAGTATTTCAGTTTTGTTCGAATCATTACAGGAAATCTCAGTAAGAGATCACTCTGTATGCTGAAATCCACCATTATCCCTGCTGTGTAAGCTGATTTCTCTGCAAGCCTGTGGCACCTGCCTGTGTAACATCGTTGCATAACAGTCAACTGGCAAATACCTTGAAACTGTATGGATGTAGAAAGTTTTATGTTGTTGTGTGAAATCTGTGAAAACTAATTTGATAAATTGAAAAATGTGTCATTAGGTTTGCTTTGCTCCTGAAAAGCTGACATTTTGGGGTTTATACATTTTCACCTGTTATCTATGATAAGTCTGTTTTATACAGTATAGGCCTATACTCAAAAATGCCAAGCTTCTTTCTGAAGCAAAACATTTTTTGCCATGGTTTCCTCTGAGGTTTTACGTCCCTGGTGTTCAGACTCAGGGTGGTAGTAAAAGAAAATTATTTGGTACATTGGGTCACCTTCCAGGTGAGTTTGGTCATCTTTATTTATCTGAAGTCTAAACAAAAGGCTATTGCAGGTTCTGGTCTCTGTATAAAATAAACGTTTTATATAGTAAATTACTTCATGACTACATCACAAAACGCATTTCTCGCTTAAATTTGCTAATTGACTAAAAAAAAAATCCAGCCAGGGAACTCTGGGGGCTGATTTAGTTTCCTCAGGCACGTTCTGGTAGTTATTTTCCCCTACTGAAGCGTAATTCAAAGGCCAACTGAATGTTGCCACCCATTTTTTCTATTAAGTGTATTTCATCAAAATCTCTGACAGTGTGTCTATGGTAGGAACATGCAATGCACTGACTGGTTAAATAACCTGATATATAAAATGCCTTTTCTTATAATTGGCAGTTTAACAACTGTGTACAAAAATAGCATAATTAAGTCGTATGTGAATTTAATCAATAAAAAGTGCATACTAATGATTGAAGAATCTATGCATATGCAGTTTTTAGATAATCAGGAGCACATCTGACAGCTGGGTTTACCTCATTGGTTCATTTAATATTGTGGCTCAAATTACTTTATGTAATGTGAAATAATTGGCAATAATATTAAACCCACTGAGAATTGACACCCACATCTGTAGTTCTTTGCAGCTTTTAGCCTCGTTAGCTCATTGTTTTCCAGACCACACATAAACAGTATGTCTGAGTCTGACCATAGGCTGCCATATCTAGCATACAAGCTCTGACTGTGCGCTAGTCTTTCTAGTTCTAGGGGTCAGAATTTCCTTTTTCACAACTTACTTGCAATTTTAAAGTTTGTTTCAGGTCACTGAGCCAGACAAGGAAGTTGAAATTTTGGGTTACCATGTTCTTGGGGGAGTCACTCTGTCTTTATACGTAGCCCTGCATGTGCGAACACAGCTGCACAAATCTTCTCACAATTCTCTCATTCTAGCTTCAGTTGATTTATCTTGAAAATGAACACAGGAAAGAGAAACATGCTTAAGACATGACATTAACTAAAAAATAAACTGGAAATATGTGGCCTTAAGGATGTGTCCAGTGTCCATGGGCTTTGTACACATTTTCTAGTATATTTCTGCTTGTCAAGTTCTTAAAACAGTGCAATAGTCAGCATTCACTCATACACAATTAGTACACACATTAGTATTGTTTAATAATTCTCATTTTTAACGTCATTGTACCTCAATAGCACTTTGTTTTAAACAGGTTTAAAAGTCCACAGAGCTTCACTTCCTTTAGCCCTGAAAACTCTGCTCTACACAAACAGCTCATAGGCACTAGCACAGTAAGAGGAAAAAAATAAGCCTTAGCATAAGTGTGTGTTTTCTACTGTTGAAGGTCAATGCATAACTGAATAGGTAGCAAAATGTATGCACTCTGCTCTTCCTTATGTCATTACAGGAGGTAATAACAACTTTGTTTCTCCTCAACAGGTGATGTCCACAGCCTTAGCGCCCAAAGACGATTCCCACCTGAGGGAAACCCTCAACCCCAGGGGCCAGGCAGCAGTCACCCTAATGTCCCGGATGATGTTTTCAGATTAAGCCTCGCCAAGGGAGTGTCCATGTCTCTTCCATCCTCACCTCTCCTGCCACGACAGTCCTACATGATGCCTTTACGCCCTAGCAAGAGATCACCAGGTACAGTTTGTACCTATATTTGAGCTTTTCTTTTCTGCTTTTGTTCTGTACCATACACAACCCTGAGTATTAACCAAAAAAAGCTAAATGTGCTGTAAGCATTTGGGTTATTCCAATTGTTTGTACACTATTTCAGTCTCGTATTGGGAGCTTCATTTGTTTCTGTGGGCTTCCTGTAAAAGTGATCATTCCTCTCTACCTTCAGTTGCTTTTGTAGGATTGTTGAACATCTGACAGCACCCCAGGAATGACAGTCTCTCTCAGCCTTAAAACACTGCTGCTGCAACTTTCAACTTTGTCCTCTCTGACACATGTCAAACTATTCAGAGTAATTGTTACTCTTGGAAAGATACAAGTCATACAGATGACAGGGGGATAAAGTAATAATGATAGCTAGACCATTCTGTTAAGACTGTGAGCTCAGATGGGTTACAGAGAATTGTTTTTGTCACTTCATCCTTGTATTTGGTCACCTTGTGTAGAGGTCTCAACAACTGCACCGCGTGTTTACACTTTACTGGCTGGTAATGGGTGTGTGTTTACACTGGATCTAATTGTCAGTCCTCCCGGGTTTCTTCTATACACCATGTTGAGAACATGCTTGTCAGCAGCTGTGGGGTGCTTCAAAGCAGGGGATACCTTTTGTAGCTGAACTTGTCTCAACCTGAGTCTTTGTATTCTGGAGACTTGGCAAAGAGGAGAGAAATCCTTTAAGTGGTCAATGTGGCCCCACTCACATGTGGCACTCATCTGTGGGCTATCTAGCCTTTGTTTAGAGTGGTTACAGCTTTGATCTCTTTAGTGCACAGATGAATTGATGGGAAGGGGGTAGTATGGTTTAATCCTAATGCAAACTTGGATCGTTCGAGTTCACATCTCTGTTAAGAAATTGTCATTTAGCTGTTCAACTCCAAGTTGTGTTTCCCTTAGTTTGTTTTAAATGAGCTTTCTAATATGGAACGCCATATTCTAATTTCAGTTACAGATTAGGATGCATATATTGGGTTTGCTTCAGTGTTTTACTGTTCAAACCTGATTTTCTATGCACCCCTTCCACAATTCTCCTCACATAATTCAAAACCTAATATTGGACGTGCAGGCTGAAACCGTGATGCAGTACATTATGCAAATGTTCGGTGGAAAACTTGATACATAATTTTATGTATGCTTTGTGCTTAGTTGTAAAAAAGGGTCAAACAAAAGACAAATACAGTTTATATTAGCCAAGTTTCAGCCCCCATCCATTTAAACCCATCAAAGTGAGCGTTGATGAAATGTACATTTAGAGACATGAAGGGAGGGACAAGAGGGAGGGAGAGATGAAGAAAGAAAAGACTGGGTTTGTCAAGGTGAAAAGGGCCCTGGGGAAAGAGGAAGGGGAACGCTCATTAAAGGCATATTCCCACTTGGGGTGCTCTGAGGCATGGAAAAAGGGGTAAAAATGGACTGACAAGATAGGATGTTACGCGGGACAACCAGGGAGAGGGGGCTGGGGGATGGTTTGTAGGCTCTCCTCCACTGTCCTCACAGGTAACTGTGAAAACCCATAGGGGGAGAGTTCACACCTCCAGTTAATAAACACATACTGCAGGAAATGTCTCAGCTCTGCGACGAAAACAACATGGGTCATAATGCTGCATCTTCTCTTCTTGCTGAGCCCCAGAAGCGACATAGTGTACTCAATTTAAGACTCATCTCTGCTAAAATGCGGATGTTCTGTTAGAAACAAAATCGTGAGTGAGATTAGTTAATTTCGATTCATCCCAGATTTCTAGCTGGAATTATTAGAACCATTACAACACAATCACGGGGTAAAGTTCACAAAGGTTGCTGGCTTTGGTGGCTGGTCCTATTAAACCAGCGCCAGTATGTATAAACCCACTAATACTTTGTTCTTAAGCAGGCAAACATTATGTAAATGTAAGTTTGCTCGTATTCTGTGGATAAAGGATAAATACCATGTGTAAATGTGTAAGTGTTATGATTTGATCTCAGCTCGTAATTAAGAGACCTTGAAAGGTGTTTACCAGTAGGCTGTTGCATCATGCACACAGATGTGGAGACCATGGACTTAACAACCTAGTAAAGATGTTTGGGAAATGTATGGTGACATGGGCATTGATAAAAGATACAGGGCATACCCCAACACCTACAAACGCAAGACGAAAAGGTTGAAGTCATCCTGGTTGAGACATGTCAGTTTGAGTAATTCTTCCTAATGTATACAATAACAACAAAATGATAAAGTGCAGTAATGACCTTTGCTGACTTAATAATAATATTCCAAATAGTGTCTTATCGATCGATCTATCTATCGATCGATCTATCTATTGATATATATATCTCTGCACACCAACCCAGGTCTTTTGGCAGCTAGTCCTGTTAACTAGTTATTTACTCAAGTACTACCCTCATTTATTTATGCATTCTTTCACACATCCATTTGTTCTCTTTCCCATTCAGCCATCAGTGATGTCTTTGAGTGGAAGTGGTTTCACAGATTCAGAAAGCATTTTGTGGCTTGGCTTCATTTCCTGACACATTGGATAATCTATTGCAGTTTGGAAGGCTCCAACTTAGTGGTTGCTCTTTTCCTGAAAACTTCACAGGGGACAACAGAGAGAAGCATTGAGCTAATTAGGAGTGTGACGGATGCCTGAGCTGCAAAGTCCTGGTGGCGTTGAGTGCCACAGCTTTGATCAGCTAAGCCCAGAGCTTAACCATGAAACACAGCACCCTGGCATGTGTTCAACAGCACCTAGGCTTTATAGTAGTAATAGTTTACAGGCACTCTAAAGGCCTGGGGAGGGACATTTACTGCAGGAATGTTGCCTGAATGGAGCCATCTTGGTCCAACCCAGTGCAGGTCAAAGATCGGATATTGGAAAAGTTTGAACCTTGATCCTAAGTGGGTAGAATATAGTTGATGACACAGTAACTTACAGTATGTTTTCAGGTTTTTTTCAACTGTTTGAAACTCCCTGTGCTCCACCTCTGACAGTCTCCTGAGTATCTACACAGTGACCTCCTCTGGTTGTAATAGGTTACTGTGCCATTTCCGGATTAAAAGCATCTGTTGTCCTCAAGGTTGCACTGCTTGATGAGTTGCATGCGTGTAAAGAAACTATACGACCACCCAATATATACAACCACACTGCATCCCAGAAGTATGAGCCCTGTATCTATCAGATAAGACAGACTATAAGCTGTTGGTGACAATGGATCTCCACTAAAGGATGAAGAGTGGTGGATACAGAGGAGGTGATTCTGGTGCTGCCGCTGGATGTGCATTAGATGTGTGACCTTTCTGTGGTCACATGACAAAACTGTTAGCCCCATGCTTTGTCTCCGTGCCAGCTTGCAAGGGATCATAAAACGGCAATTCATATGAATTTATAGCAGTCATGGGCAGTGTATCATTTTAATTGGTATATCTGCAATGAGGCCACATGGGGGAATGGTCTCTGGTAGGCTGTATATTGTAACGAGTTAAGTGGATTTTTCTTTGATGGGAGCTTTGGCTTTCCATGGTTCAGAGGCTGATTCATTTATTGATCAGCCAAGCAGGTCTGCTAATCACCACCAGAGAGCATAGTTTCATTGCTTCAAGAACTTCTTTTCTGTCTTCCAGGCAGGGTGGTGACCCTGTTGATGCTCTTTAATAAAAAAAAAACTGCTTTGTTTGGACACTTAGACATCAGGCCAACCTGGAAAAATCCTCTGCATTTTCTAACGACCTCTAGGTATGTGTTGTGTGTAAGCCGGTATCAGGTGACAACTTTTACAGTGGTCTGATGCCATGACCTCTTTGTTGCTTATCTCCTCTTTACCTCTGTTTTGTGGCAGCAGCCCCTCTGTTCACCCAGAGCACATTAAATGCTATACATTAGTGGTGGTTAGGCAACTGTACAGTCTTTACAGTGTTGTTTTTGTTGTGGTTATTAAGTAGCCTACCATAGCCATTTTGTAAAAAGTCTGTGTTCTTTGAGATTTTTTTGTGGAGCACGGGTTAAAGCTTCAGAGGATATTATCACAGCAGACAACATAAAACAACAGAAACTCATTTAGGTAAAACACTTGAAGATTTATCTGTGGATTTGTGTAAACTAAACCTCAATAGAGCAGTCATTAACAGCATGTACAAGTTCAAGGACAGTGTCTGCTTAAACTGAAACCGCCTCTAACGGAGACTTATGTCATAGGATTCAAAATGATTTCCTGATATAGTTCCTAATAACTGTGACTCATTTTCTACAATCATTTTCAGCCACACACATTTCTCCTTAGCAATAAATAAATCCTTTATCTTCCTCTACATTGCCAGATGAGTGCAATTTATTTTGTAGTTCTGTCAAGAGGATAGAAACTCTCTTCAGAGCCACTTGGAGCCCCCTTTTGAGGTGAGCTCTGCTGAAGTCAACTCCGGAGTATTGACAGTAACCAGACAGCCCTGAGGGAATATTGATGCCTCTCTGAGAGCTGAGCTGTAAAAGACCTTGTGATGCTGCAGGGACCCTTTTGAAAGGTTCCTCTGATGAGCACCCAGCGAAAAGTTCTATCCAGTTCTCCACCTGCATTTCACTACACTCCAGCTTTGGCTCCTTATCACATGCAATCCCCCTTTTTCATCAGCAGTGGAATCCCAATTAACCTATTGCCCAAGAGACCAACACTGAATCTGCATCTTCAGTCAGTCAGTAGTATCAGGATGCTCATATGATAGTGGTCTATCATACTAGACTGCAAATGGTTAGGGGAAAGGAAAAATCTTACTTACCTTACATTGCTTGATTTATTGTTGTTACCTTTTGAAAATGTATGACCATGTGAACAGTGGAGACTAATGCATAATTCATACCAGCTTGTGAAAAAGCATGTGTGAGACTATTAAATGTGTAGTTTTAAAAACAGATTACCATTCTCTCACTGTTGAACAGAGCAGAAATTGCACTAACCAGAAGAAGATAGAAGATGCAATATGTCAGGCTGTGAATAGGGAATGAGTCAGAAATTAGCTTTCGTCTTTTAAATTTACAAAGCGCCATGCCTGTAATACTTTCTCAGCAATTTTGCGACCATAATGGTGAAAAGATTGGTACAGCTTTTAACAAGACCATGTGTACTATCTCGTGCTCTCTGTCAGACGTTCAATAAATAACACTGGTAACTGAGTCTGACATGCAGCACTCAGAATACCAGTCTCATAGTCTCAGTCTCTACCCATTGTTATTATTTTTTTTTCTTTTCCAGAATATATTATTTTTCACTTTTGAGTTGAATAATGACATTTTGGAACATAAAGAGGGCTGCTGTGAGACTTTGCTTTCATTCTCTTTGCCGCACAAAGGGGACACACTGTCTTATTGAAAAGCTGAAATGTGAAGAAGTCAAGAGTCCATCTTGAAGAACGCTGGGAAAACTCCTTGATCACTTCCAAACCATGAACAAGCCTCTCTTTCATTGGAATTGACTGGACATTGTAAGTCGTTGGTCATAGGTATTCGAGTGTTTGGTATGTATATGTGTGCGCGCGTGTGCCTGCTGATTGATAGCTCGCTGGTCATGGATTCCTGAATCTCACAGTGAATACCGGTGAGTAAAGAGTCCTCTGCAGTCACAGTTCGCCTGGCTGCTTTACCCTAGAGATACTCTTTTCTCTCTGTTTTTCTTCCTTAACCCATTCCCTCCCCTACCTTCTGTTTGCTTGCCTTTCTTCCCATATATTTAATGTGTATTTACATTGATAGACATTTCCACATATATTTATGTATACATAAACGATCCCTCATACAATACATGTTAAGTCAGCATATATTACAACTGAATAGTAAACCTCATCATACCTATCAATAGAAACACACATACAGCAAAAATATATTAAATATGAATTAAGAAAATAAGGATCAAGTACTGTAAACCTAATATCAGCCTGCTCTAATAGGAACCTTCTTGTTTCCTATGTTTGTTTTTTTGGCTTTGCAACCCCAAAAACTACCAGCCAAGTCTTTCTTTCTCTCTCTTTTTCAAGCCCAGTATACTTTTGAAACAGTCTTTTCTTTGCTCTAATGAGCTCTTGTCTGCTTTTTAGAGGACATCAGAATGAGATATTTCTCATTTGTCCTCTCTGCATGGGGTATGTTCAAAATACTGAGACTTAATTTGTTGCGTCTGGCTCTGAGATATAATGTGGAGATGTGACCAAGTTGATAGCTGCTGGCTGATGGTTCTCTGTAGAAAATGCTCACAATCTTCCTTCTCATTATCATTTCCTCCATGGTTCTTTATAAAATTTGGGAAAAATTGATGATTGTCCTAGATATATTGTTAATTGTGTACCAGTTAATGTGCATGTGAATAGATTTACATTCTGGATTTTGCATCCAAAGGCAGAAATTTGATGTGCTCTCACCTTTATCACTCTCTTTCTCATTGTCCTTCAAGGATCGTGTCTGACACTTCCATTTCTGTGACCTTTTCATGCCTGTTATAAACTGCAATTGCTTATTCGTCAGTGCTTCCATCTAGAAGGGCAGAGCGGTAATGGCACCCTGTTAAATCTTGAGATGAGATTTTGAATGGAAAAGAAACCCCTGTGTCCTTTGTCTGTCATGTGCTGATGCTGAGACATCAGACTCTTGCTGAAAGACCTTTTGCCTCTTTGCTGTATTATCAGCCCTCAGATGTGGCCTAAAATTACCCTTGATAGCCAGTCCACATGTTTGTTATTTCATGTGTGGATCCTGTGTTCCTCTCGGCACTTTGTGTAAACCCAATCTGAACTTAAGCATATGGTTTAAATTACTCAAACTATGCCCCCTGTTGTTTTTAGATGAAATGCACTCAACGGAACATATTTAGCAGTGCGCTTCTGGTCCAAGATATTTACCTGAACTAAGTGTGTCTCACACACAGAGCTCTCTCTCTCTCTCCGTAGTCCCCCTTTAATTGGAGCCGTGTGACTCCTGGGTTATAGGTTGGGTAATAGGACCATCCGCACATGAATGGAGGTTTTCAGGACAGACTCTTCGGCTTTCTCTACCAAATAACTTGCTGACTTGGCTCCCTTTTGTAGGTGCTTCACTGGATCAGTCCCCTTCAGGCTTAGACCTCATCTATGTACTATGTCTGACACATTTCACATGTGTTGGAAATCCAACAATCTTTTAAACAACACCATCACCTTTAAAACTATTTTTCACCTCATACTACGACTACTGTTTCCTGCTCCTCTGACGGACAACTGCATTTGGCTTTGGGCTATTTGAGTTATTTATATCATGACATCTGCTAACAAGCAAGAGAACCCCCAGTTTGCGGAGGCAGAAGCTCTTCTCAGGTATCAAAAGGCACCGTTCCTCACTATGCATTTCAAGTTGCATATCCATAGATGGCACTGTGCATCAAGTTGACTTTTACTCTCATGCTTGGTTTGTTGCAATGACACTTCCAGAGCATTTCTTCTCACATGGCTGCTGCTGTAACCCCCCCCCCCCNNNAACCCTCACCGCCACTATTAGTATCTGTGGCCAAGATCGCATCTGTGGTTTAAAAAAATTGTTTCATCTTATTCTGAGGATTTTTTTTTTCTTGAGGTGGGAATGAGACTGGATATCGAATGTAGTAATAGGAAATGGATGCCACTGCTCTCCCATCTAATCTTTATGTTATGACTGGGGTTACACACACAGTCATCTGATAAAAGGAGTTTGGAGGAGGAGGAAGAGGTTTGGATTGGGTACAGTAGGTCAAGGTTGGAGTAGCATGGAGGAGTGGTGCAAGGGGAGACATGCTGTTGCTATTCTCTGTGGATTCATGAATCTAAATTATATAGTCACCTCCTGTTTTCAGATTATTTTCTGCAGTTTCATTTTCACGTTTGTGTCTGGACTCTGGAATATATTTCTTTTTTCACAAGTAATTGTTGGATAGAAGTAGAGGACTCGAAATGTGCGCAGCTAGTTGCTCTGGAGATGTTTGTTTCATGGCTTAGTATTTAGTCTAGTGTCTTTGCTGGATCTCCTGCATGTATAAACAATTATATTGCCACTCTTAGGAAAGATTAGTAGGCGTTTGCTACCACTCAAAGAAAGAACCTTATGTTTTGTCTATTTAGGGCAGATTAAAAGGCAATTTCAGAATATGACAAATCTTTTTGCATAGACAAAGTTGGAAATGTGTCTCTAGTGGAGTGAGTGAGTATGTCAGTGGTTTATCTTTAAGTTCGGCACAGTGAGCAAGCATTCTGTGTGGAGCTGTGGGATTTTCTAATTCTGTCACGGTGTGAGCAGAGGGAACAGCTAACCTCGACTCCTCACTAAAGACAAAGACAGTCCTTAGAGAACTGTACCGCTGTCCCAGATACATCATCTGACTTACACCAGGACACCTGGACCTTAATCTATCCATATGTATCATTGAGGGTATACTTTCAAGGGACTGCTCACAGATCAACATGCAGAAAAACTCTTGTTTTTCTGATCCCCAGCAGTGCACATTTGTGTTTAAACACTAATTTTTAAAGTTCACTAAGAGGCTAATTGTTGTGGTTTCCTGCTGTAGTTTACATTCCCAGAGCTGGCTAGCAGTGTTTTACTGGGAGTCTCCAGCCATGCAGACAATATTCTGGGTTGTCAGACAAACTAGAGCTGCTATCAGCGCAGGGAGCTGTCTAACAGAGTGTGTGTGAGTGAGTTTATGTGAGCTACGGAGTGCAGCCAAGCCTGTCCAACTAAGACACCACCGCCTCTCATCTCTAGTCCCATCTGGAACATGTTAATCCAGCGAGAACCCCCTCTCTCTCTGTTTCTCTCATTCTCTCCTCTTTTGCATTTATATTTCTTTCTCTCTCTCTCTCTCTCTCGGTGTCTGACACACACACTCTCTCTCTCTCTGTCATTCTCCCTGTATCTTCGGTTTCGTGCTAGCAGGTCCAATCAGGAAGCCCAAATATGTGGAGAGTCCTCGCGTTCCTTCTGATGCCATCGTTTCAGCGCTGAGGAAGGTGGCAGATAACAAGGAGTCCTTACACAATGGTGAGTTATGCTTTCCATTCATTTTTGGAGACATTGGAAACAGTTAGACTTGAACAAACTTGCTTAAGAGTGAGAAACGTACATGTTGTCAGCTGGAATTCACAACTTTGCCCTGTGATCAGTCTTCATAGCTGCATGCGTGTTTTGTGTTATATAGAATATCATAGTGTGTGTCCATGGGGTCAGGGATAGGTTTCTGTAATTTAAGGGTAGCATCAGTTCCTGCATGAGTGGTCCACGTAACTACCAGTGCGTTTGAGCAGCGTTCCTTCATGTAGCCTCTTATACAAACACACAATAGTGCCGTGTTTATTTTAAAGTGTGTGTCTAGATTACAGAGGAGTCAGTTTTCCACTGCGTGGGGATACATTGTCTGACCAAAGCACTGGCTTTGTTTAATGAGAATGTAATGTGGACAGGACCATAAGTTTCTCAGTAATGTTACATGTGTGTTCTTGTGTGTCCACGTTTCTGTGAGGTGTGCCTTTAGTGTTATTGCTGCCGATTCTCTCCTGTGTTTATGTGTGTAGGGGTAATGTTCCACTAAGTGCTCTGTTTTGATTTCCAGCAGAGCAGGGCGGGCTCAAATTCCTCCCATTGGCTTAAGTGGAGTTGTAGGATGCGTTATCTTTAGCAAAAGGCAACACAAAAAGTGGTGCCCTCCTATTGTACATGGCTCACATGCGCAGACTGTAGTAAGCCAGCGCAGCCCAGTCACTGTTGACTGCTACATACCGAGGCATGAGGGTGTGTCTGACATTCAGCTGGCACAGAGCAATATTTCATCTCAGAGCGGGCTACTGGCAGATTACGGATGACAGATAAATGTTATCCCATGACCGTTGGTGTACCCCATGCGTTTCCCCCCTCTGCAGACCAGAGATCCCCTTTGAAGAACATAAACATACACATGCCTGTGCTGTTTTAGAAACAATCTCTCCTAAGCTTCCCCTCCTTCCTCTTGCTTCCCAGCACAGAGAAGAGAAAAATAATGTTCAAGGTGAGTGTACTTAATGTTAACAAAACTACTTGTGTTTGCAGAAGGGATCTTGTTGTGGTTGTTTTAACCTTGTGTACTCGGGGCTGCCTCTTCTCTAATTTCGTTCTAGGCTAAAATTACTCTTCAGGCGATATAACAGGCCTAACTGTCTGTATGTGACAGATCTACTGACCAAGCCTCCAGAGAATCTTTTTGCCACCACAAAATGTAGAGAGCCATCCAACTGCTTCAGTCTCAAACACAGAGAAGACACAAAATTATGCGAGATATTATATCTTCTGGTCCACTCTTGATGATAGAGAGAACAGTTACAGATCTGGTCAGTTTATGACAAATAAGAAATTACATCTCAGTCTCCAGTAGTTCAGCCTAATGTCAGAAGTGTTGGAACAACAGCAAAAGTCAGTCTCTCCTTGAGCAGCTCCAGGCATTTAAGACATTTTAGTTTATTTTGCAGCTTTGGTAGTGACTATATGTTCCCAAATATTGACTCAGCTCTCACAGAACAGCAGAAATAACCAAGCAGTTTTTAAGGTCAGACAGCTACTTACTTGTGGCCTTTGTTCCTGCCATTTTCAGTTATTCAATAACTGTGGGCAGGTAAGCCAGGAGAAACTATCTACCCCCTTCTTCCCACAGCCATAGTTAGCAGGTAAAAAGTTTACTGCTGAGAAATTACAGGAATGAGCCAACTCACTCAGCTAATTATGTACAATTAGGTGCTGTATAAATTCTAGACTAATGATGGCTAATTGTGATAGCCCAGCTGTAGTAGGATGAGGCCCCATGCACAGCTGACAGGCTTTTGAGCAGAGCTACACATGCTATGTCTCTCCTTTTCTCTACCATGTGGACAAATTGACACATATAGGATTTCCGTTTTGTTTGAAGTTACACCATGGAGTTGGATCTAGTTTCTGAGTTTAGCGTAGGCCTGTTACGTCAACTGGATTTATTTGAATTAATGTGTGTCATACGTCGCATGTGACAAGGACGCATCCAGTGTTCTTTTGTCACTAAAAAGAGCATCTTTCAGTCTTCTACTTCAGAGATGGTAAACAATGCTGACTTTTTTGCTAACTCATGAGACAGGACGAGATGGCTGTTTGACATTGCAGCTTTTGTAACAAGGTCAGTATCAGCATGGAATGTTGATCCAGTGCCGGAAGAATCTCAGTCGGAATATCCATTGGAAGTTTTGCAGCATGAGAACTATGTGACATTTAGGCCCCAAATGAAGTGAGTTCTTAGGAGTTGTAAATGGGCTTTTTGTTGGTTGTTGTGCTGAAGGATGCCTCTCTTGGATGTCCAAAACCATGCCTCATGCCTCATCAACATCAATAGTCACATCTTGAGAGCAACTGAGACTTTTAGGCAGTGCAAACCCTGAATTTTTTTTATGCAGTGCCATTTTTCTGTGTGTGTTTCATTTTGGCCACCCTCAGATATGATTAAAGCTTGCATGTGGCATTTTAATATATTCATTTGATCTACTTTTGGGTTGGACTGTCAGCTTTCCAGTGCTCTTCATTGTGGACAAGCAGGATGGGCTGTAGGCTAAGAAAAAAAACGTGCCTTCGACCTGCAGTGGAACCATCTCACAGAGCCCTGTCTTTGAGGAAGGATAGAGTTTCTTGTGCATGTGTGCGAATGCAATGTGTATTTTTATTTTGTCTATGTGTCCGCATATCTATTTGTTTATGTATGTGTGTGTTTGCATGCATTGCAACAGGCGGCCAACAGTCCACCTGTCAAAATTGTTTCAGCTGTTGTCACAGAGCTCTGTCTCTGTCAATCAAGACTGAACCTCAGGTCCCGTCCTCTCCCACAATTATGCCTCTCTCTTACACCCTCCATGTTACAACTGCAGTGAGACCCGGGCTCAAGCACTTAACACCTGTTTCTTCATGTACTGATTATCTTGTCAGCGCTGAACCTATGGCCTAACTAATATTGTTAAGTGTTGTGTAATTTACACCCCTTAAATCTGGCTGTGGTATTGCTTTCATTTCTCTGTTGTAGAGGTACAGGCAGTAATCTCACCTTTCATTGTCATATCCTGTATATACCTTTTGGAGACCATGTCATTCTTTGAGCTATTCACGGCACTCTATTATTGTTACTGCTAAATTGGGAGATAACAGTAAAACATTTCTAAATGTAGGCATCTTTAGCTGTCAAATGTTTAATTTTGGCACAATATAGGGCTAAAAAAAAAAGGACTCAAAGGACTTCGATTTGCCAATCCCTAAAACAGTACAGCTAATGTCCGATTGTTCTAATTTTCTTAGTATGATACTGTATTGGGAAATGGAGACGGAGGGATGTGAGGAAGTTTTTATTCCACTAAAGACGGAACGTGATGGGTCAGTTATGCGTAACACAGTTTTACATATTGGTTGTATTGTGTACCATTAATAGACTCAAGCCCAATTGTATAATCAAGACCCATTGTTACCACTTTTGATGATATTTAGGCAGCCTTCATTCACCATCTACCATTTAAGAAATTGGGGACTTTGTGGCAGCAGAGATGAATTGGCCATGATTTCTTTTTTGGCTGTAACAGAGTGCTAGTTCTGTCCCTTTTTATATGGCATATATTCCCTCTTTTAATCACCAGCTCAAAGCTGAAACGTTGTGTGTTGTCTGTCTTTTCCCTTATTTAAAGATGAAGCTTCATTAATCTGTGCTGCTCATCTTTTGAGGATCCTCACAGTGCATCCTCTGTGCCCCACAGGGGTGAATCGCTGCATGAAGAAGCTTAAGCTCTGCTGGTCAAATGGTTAATGAAGTGCCATCTGTATCTACTATTAGAACAACAATAATAACAGCTAGAGTATGGTGTCAAACTCGAGATGTCAGTCAAAACTATGATTGTTGTCACCTTGCCATCCACACCTTCCGAACCAGTCTCACCTCAGTATGCTGTAATGTCTCATTGGACACTCTGTCTGTGCTCAAACCAAAGGACATTTGTGGTTCTAACATTGGAATGTGCAATAAGAGCTCTCAACATGCTTCGGGGGGTCACTTCACCTAGTACCTCTGAACTTAAATGGGGAAGCAGGATGCATGTTCTCATCGAGGGTTCATTAAACGGGCTCCGCTGTTGTGGTAATGAAACTCCAGCTGCTAATGAGCACCGGCTGGATTGTTTTCTCGGCAGGGAGAGAGCCAACACAGCTATGTGGAGCCAGTCTGTCCCCCTCCTCCTCCATCCGTCTTCTGCTCCTCCTCCATCCGTCTTCATTCTTCTATCCCTGCACCACACGGCTGCTATTTCACACCTGCTCATAAACTTCCTCAGGCAGCAGATAACGATGTTTTGTTTTTGCCTCCATTTGCTGTACAGTTACTGGAATAACAAAAAGCAGTTCCAGCTACATCCCTTTTTTCCATACCCCCAGGAAAGTGTAAAATTTGTAGACATCTGTATCAGATGCTGTATATAGCACAGGGAGCTCATTTTCATCAGGTAACCATTTTACTATATAACTGCCTTCCATCCAGATAAATGCAGTCATTTTATCTTATGTGTACTGACAAAGTTGCTGTTGCCCTACTGCCGCAGTTTTATCATACCCGCCACAGAATCATAATGTCTGTTCCATTATGAAGTCTTAAAACAACTTTATGAATCAGTTTAAGTGCCATGCAAGATTAGAGCCAGTGTCGCTCTCACAGATAGTCATGAAGTCATGTGAAGTCCATTCGGATGGGACCAATTAATAAACTGGGTTAATCAAGATGAGAGTAGTTAATGAGAGCCATGAGAGCAATGCTGCTGATTGACAACACTCATCGTTTCTGCATGGTGTTTTATCGACTGCAAAATTACCGGGGGTGGGTCATAATAGACAACGCTTTACTAAGCCTATTTTCCTTCTCATCAAATCGTTTATATTGAGGAAGTCTACTGCCTTGGTAGAAAGCTTACAATATAGATCAACAGTCCATTTACTGAGCTTCCATGGTCTGACTCTCCTAACAACAGCTTTTTAGTTTTTTCTTTGTTCACACAGACAACCAATTACTGTATGTCAGTGTTAAGGGTTGTTATCCATCAGGTTAGCCAGAGACTTTTCAATTCTGCTTTTACACTCCAGAGAACTTCTGCAGAGTTGATTAAATAAATTTTAAATAACTAATAACAGAAATGGGTAGCTTTCAGTTGCAAATTGCATTTCCTTGTGCATGAGAAATGATAATTGAATGTGAATTTCTGTATATGTGGTTGTGTTGCTGTGGGATGATGGCACAAGATATGTTGTAATCCAGTGACCCTGCACAGAATATATGTTAACTCATTATTAGTAACACGCTGGAGCCTTTCAAGCTAAATAACTAATCTGTCATCTAGTCATTTTAGTTTTGACTGGAAACTGCTAACTTGGGATTATTAGACCGTTGCAGAGGTCTGCAACATGCCTACTTGTAATAGCGCTTTTCTGCTAAAAATGATTTGACTATAAGTATAGTTCAGCCGAAATCTGTGACGAAACCCACACTGAAACACTCTCAAAGGGACACAAACGTGATTCTAGTGACTGTCAAAGCTTTGCCAGACTCCTAAAATTGTTGCTCCCTCACTGTTTTTTTTGAATATGCTGGGAGAGAGAGGGTTCTAGCAGAAGTTGGGGGCATAGTTACCTTTTTAAATGTGGTTATTAAAGAATTTTGACTGACATATGTACAGAGTGGGACATTTCAGTTGAAAAACCTCCCTATTGGGCAAACTGTTAACTTTCTAATAATCTCAAACGAATCTTTGGCATTTCTGTACTGCAACTTCTAGTTAGTTGTCGGCCTTCAATATGCGGATACTGATATGTCTGTGAGAGAGAAAAGAGAATGCACACACTCACCCATAGAGACAGTATGTCTACAGTATAAATTTGTGCAGATACGTGTGTGTGACTAACCTGCTGTTCCCTAGGTAAAAGAGCCAATGTGCATTAACATGAAACAAGAGCAGACCTAATCTCTGAACACCGTAAGAGAGGCCAGCAGGTCTGGCTTGTATTCAGCCCACCGTCAGGTTATCTTGGGAGACAGGTAGACCACTTGCAGTCAGTAGTGTGCCACTACTGATAGCATTTTAAATCACTAAACCATAGCAGCCCTCTTTCATGCTTTCCTTTTCAGGAATGCATGACAGCTTGAGAAACTGATAAAACCCCACACTGACCTCTGTCTTTGGACAATGTTGAGTGTTTTTTCTGATTTGGTATGGATTGGAAAGTCCTTTGCCCATTGTAGGATGAAGTTATCAATTAAAAATGAGACACGCCGTTGCGGTCCCTGACGTAAGGGTGATTTCTATGTTACATTGTTGTGTTTATGTGTGTTAGATTGAAGAAACTGTTATGACAGAGGAACCAGAGAACAAAACCCAGGGATACAGTTACAGTTAGTCTTATTTATTTTCCTCAAGTGTACCATGCCACTGGTTTAATGTCATCTTATAATATTGTTCTAGTTGACACTTTTTTATTTATTGGAAGAGACATACAGTACTGCAACACTTATGTGGCATTGAGCCTTGATTACCACTGAATGGGAGCCATACACCATAGAAACATCAAGTACAATCTGCACTAAACACTGACCTTGTTTCATAGAAAATCATTAAGTGGGGAAAATAACGGCTAGTAAAGCCGACTAGTAAACAGTCTCTTATTTCCACAGACTACCTACAGTATGAAGAGAGAATAGAGCTTATGACTGAAAGGTAGCTGGTTTGATCCACAACCAGGTTGGAGAAATCTGGCAGCAAAGTGAAAGAGCAGCATGTGTCCCTCCTTCAGTACTACAGCTGAGGTTCCCTGGAGCAAGACACTCAACCAACAACAGATAACACTGACCAAAAGATAAGACAGGTTGTTTTGAGCAGCTTCTAGGAATGAAAATAAAGCTAAAATTAAAAATACCAGTATTTACTTTACATTAGCCAGATCTGCCTGTCATGTTTACTATGACTTTAAGGTATTTGGCTGTCATTGCTCTGACAGTAAAATGGTAAGCAGTGATGAATAGGCGATCATAACATCCATAAAAGAAACTGGTCCCAGGGTTAACCATTTAGGTGTACTAGATAATTGTCCTGTTGTCATGTGTATAAACAGAATTAATAGTGAGTCACACACTCTAAATCCATTCAGAGCTGCTGTCAGGCCAAAGCCAAAGTAGTGTAATTAATAAACCTGCAGCACAACCATAAGCTTAACACAGGTTTCTCCATGTAGTGCATGTGCTATGTTTTTATTCATAAATGCATGTACACAGAACGCTGTGATAAATTTGCTTGTGAATTGAAGGTTTTGTGTCTAGCAGTGGGTGCAGTGTTGCAGTGCATCTAATGTGTGTTGTGTTGTTTGTACAGTTTATTGATTTTCAAAGATACCACTGGCTGAAGATTATTGATGTGGCCCATGAGCCTCAGTTTTGTCTTGTAAGTGCCATGTGCGTCACATATGTGAGCCTGTCTGTCTGTTATGGTGTATTATTTACGTCAGATGCCTAGAGGTCTATCACAGCCCCTGTGCAGTTCCAGGGCTACTGATTGGTTGGCAGGTGAGTTGAGGCGAGTGGTTTTGAGGAACCAGTTAGGGTGCGTAGTTAAGCAGCAGGGAAAAGAACCCAAATGCAGACAGACCAGGAGACTCGAGCATGACCATGACAGAACCAGTGATGAAGTGGTCCTGTCAGGGAAGAAGGGTAGAAGCACTCAATCAACAAATTGGATTAGTTTCTACATTGTATTTCATTATAGCCAGATCAGGTACAAATACTGCTCTGCACTTTATGGCAAAACATTATTGCATTGACATCTGTGATGTTTCAACTATGTTGCACCTGTTCCTTCTGTTCTGCTTCTACTTCTATATTTTTCCTCAACATCACTGTGGAGTCTCAGTGTATTATTCTATATAATTTAGTCTAAACAAATCCATAGTGTTTACATTTTTAGAACTAAAGGCCATGCCATGCCTTTGCCAGACTCTCACGATGATAAACAACCTGTCACTGTCTGCTAATGTACAATAGCCATAAATGTGTGATAAAGGTGCCCCTTTTTAAAGACCTGGGACCAATTCCCATTATCTGTACTTAAAATTGCTATTGACCCACAACTCAACATATATAATATCTGTCCACAGTTGAATTTAACAACTTCATGTAAATCTCAGTTATACTACTCTACCACCTTATGATGTTACACGTGATCTAGATTTTAATAGCTCATTAATTCTTTTTCGTCTTTTTTTTGTTGTTGAACAGAATTGTTTGTGTGATGTATGTATGTAAATCAACAGCATCTAAATTTGTGTACATTAACAGCATCTACAGTTCCTAGTTATTAAGATTTGTACATGTGAGTGAGAAATGACAATTGAATGTGATTTTCCTTTTTCATGATTATGGCGCTGTCTGAAGACTTAACAAGATCTGTGCTATAATCCAGTGACCCTGAATCTATAAAATCGTTGTCGGCATTCAGGACTCAACATTGTCTTTGCACCAGTGCTCTTAAAAGACTCCTCTCAAGCATTTAAATGAGCAGGGTGACATTCCCTATAAAGAATTTATTTTCAATGTTTGGCACTTTTACTGCACAGTATTTGCAATGAAGAAAAGGTGATGCAAGTACAGCAACCAAAGTGTATTAGGTTAGCATTCAAGACTACAAATACAAAAGCTTCAATTTATTCAGTGTGAAACCTTTAGTCCTAGTTTATTATTTCCATGTTTCCTTTCAGGCCTATACAATTTTTCAGTTTCTCAAAATGAAAGCCAAGTGCTTTTCTTAGAGGCGGTGTAACTGGCTTAAAGTCAGTGCCAACATAAAACACACACTAGCATTAGAAACCAGGCAACCCAGTGGGCAGATGTGTCAAAGGGTTAACATAAATATTCTGCTCAATCTCAACTTAGAGGTATGTGCTTGTCTGGCATCACTTACAATACAAGTATCTTGTCTAACACATTTTGTTCTTGGCTGAGGGACATAGGCACATGACTAACATGTGCCAGCTATAATGGCTAATTCTGTTTCGTACAGAAGCCTTTGATAAATTGCTGCCATGGTTTATTCTTTCTTTACGAAATTGCTCTGGTAGTTAGAGTAGACCAGCTGCGTGCATTTTAATCATGACCAGCATAAGTTTTCAAGGAAATTCAAGAACCTTTGGTGTTCTTAAATGAGTGGTGAATTAGTTCTCACCACTTGTGCAATCTGCTTGATTAGCTTTGTATGTCTGGATAAAAATTCAGCTACTTTTCAATGATAAGACAGCCAGTCCAGCTGTTGGAATGGGTAGTACTGGAATCTGCTGCTGCAGTAAGTGGTGGGAGCTCAGCTCAGGTGGGAATCACTAGGTTGTCTTGTAATTGCAGGGTTGGTGGTTCGATCCCTGGCTCCTCCTATTTACATGTGAAACGTCCTTGAGCAAGACTTGGAATGAGTGTTTTAGTTATTGGGATGGTATGTCTATAATATTTACATTCTTTGCCATTTATTGTTTCAGTTGTTCCATTCGGCTGTGAAGTAGTGTTTGTTCACCCTTTGCCAACTTTGCCAAAAGTTCTTATGCTGCAGAGTGTTAGGGTGGGCAGTATTTTTTTTCCCTGATTCTGTTTCTGACTACAGCAGCAGTGAGATTCACTTCGTGTGACAATAGGCCTTTCTCAGTTACATTTTGAAATAAGATTTTGTCTGCATGCATACTAACCAATGCTCACAGTAAAATCCAAAATGGGATATAATAACTTTCTTTTTCCCTTTCAGGAGTATAGCTCTGTAATATTGATACCTCATTGCTGCCACTGCTGGCCGGTTTGACATTGCATACTGTCCTTACCAGACTGTTGATCTATAATGTCATTATTGGTGCAGTATAAGTTCCTCTGACCAATGGCAGCACTGAGAGCAATGCTACAGAGAAGGACTCCCTATGGACAAGTAGCAAGAAAGTATTAACCCTCACCAAGACAGTGGAGGAATAGATTTCCTACTGTATATAATTTGATATGCATTCTTTTAGCAGGAGTCTCTGTGGTGTATTACTTTACTCCTAAATAGGCATGAGGGGAAGTGGGGGCGCTTAGGGCTTAAGGTCCATGTTGACTTTGATATCCGTGCACCAACTCTACCACTATCATTCTTCTTATTCCTTCCCAGTCTGCATCATTGTAAATTATAGACACTGACAAATTGTTGTCACACAAACATAGGTTAAGGAATGTTTCATAGCAGAATATGGAGGGGTGGTGGACCGACAGGGCACTCTGGATCCAGTAGTGATGAGTTAAGCCAAAAGTAGGAAAAAAACAAAGTCCAATATTAAAAGTATTTCTTAATTGTATTCATTTTAAATTTAAATTTCAAAATGCAAATTATTTTCTCCTAATGAGCAGTCTGCACTGGACTTCCAGATGACATGCGTATGTTCAGCAAACCTCATTTTAAGATTTCTAGTTGTCCACAAGGCCATTTAAGTATGATCAGTGATTTTTTTTTTTTTTTTTTACATTTATCAATACAGCTGTTAAAGCCATATTTCACTTAGTGAGGATGATTAAAACTTGTTATATATAAAATGGCATTACGGGCACATCCCATATAAGAAGTTCTCATGTTAAAACCTACTGAAGAAGTATGATGGGGTGGGTGGAGAAATTTTCATATGATGACATCCAGTAAGATGTTGCATACTTTCAGATTTCAGGACCAGTGCTTGCACTTGAAATAAGATACAGACAGAGGAGAAAAGTTTTTTTTATTGTGTTCGCTGCTGTCTTCAAAGTAACACATGGCACCATAAAGGCAGTTAAATGTGTAAAGAGAAAAATGTCACAGGGCAAAAACAAGGCTTGTTTTGTTATGGAGAAGTAGATGGAGGGATGGAGAGTAGTCTGTTTGATGTTTTCTCTCAAGGGAGTCTTCCTTTAATGGTGTATATTATACATTTTCACCACCTCATTTCAATCATTTCCCACTCTTCTCCAGGTTTGTCTTCTATATTGGATGTTACATGACCCAATGATTTTACCAGGTTGGAGAATTATCCAACCTTCTGAGTAAAAGACTAGCAATTATGATAATCTATTTACATTCACAATAAAGGAGAACACATTATCTGTATATGGACATATGCATACAAAAGATGTATGTATGTATATATGTATATGTATTCATTGGGGCTCGGCAGTACATTCTCACTGGACTTGTTTGTGTTTAATCAGATTGCCTGCCAGCATTATTAATAACTGTGGAGGAAAGAGGGTAAAGGAGAAAATGAAGGAGAAAGGAGGGAAAGGTGCCGACAGAGAGCTGTATAATAAGCTTTTGTACCTTGGGCATCCCCCCCGTCTCTCCCTCCTGTCTGTCTGTCGGTCACACTGTCTGTTCTCTCAGGGAATGTTGTGACTCTACCTTTAATTAATTTGCCACATCCACATTTGATTTACATGCTACATGTATGGATGATGAATACTCATTTTCAGTTTCAGCGCAGGTTCATGTTGTTGCGCAAAGTGTCTTATTTGTCTCAATTTTGTTTTTTTGGGGGGCAGGGGGTTAATACGTATAAACAAAAAATAGATTGCAAGTGGTCTCTGCCTTGTTGATGGCACCCCAACCTTGAAATTGCACTCCAAACAAGTATTAAGCCTTGAGAGTGAAGACCGCAGACAGTTTAAGCTGTGTTGGAGAAAGCCCGTGTCCACTCATTGATATTCAGAGGCTCTATGAGTGAGAGCTGTAAACAACCAGAAAGCCCTGGAATTGGCACTTGAGGCGTGTTGCAGGACAAACACACACACACACACACACACACACACACACACACACACACACACACACACACAGTCTCTGCTTTCTTAACAATGCTAGACATTCACATGTATTCAGACTCGTAGAACACCCTCACACACACAAGCCATGGCCCCCACCACACTCCCTCACTCCCTCTCTCTCTCACGCCCTTGCTCTTCTTTCCTCCCCCTCTCCGGGTCTGCACCACATCAGCAGCAGCTGGAGTGTGCAGCATAGCATTTCAGAGCAGATCCGAGGAGGGCAGGGCAGGCAGAGTGGCCCTGTGTGGGCCATCCAGTGGAGAGAGAGAATCTGCCCGCTAACGTTGAGCATTTCTCTCCCCTTCTCTCTCCCTCTTCTCTAGAGCTGCAAGCAGAGAAACAGCCAAGCTCCTCCTCCCCTGCCACTCAGGAACTGATGACAAGGCTGGGCTTTTTACTAGGCGAAGGGATCCCGGGTACGGCACGCATACCTATGGACGACAAGAATGAAAAGAAGGTATTTCATTTTCTCCCTCCCCTCCAACTCCCTCCCTCTTCCAACAGCAGCTGCTGCTGCAGCACACAGATAGAGAGATAGAGGAGAGAGGGAAAGGAGGAGGGAGTTGTGACAGTGTAACAGAAGAATGGATTTTTTTTTTTTGATTCATTTTTCCCCCTGTGCATTATCTTTGGATGGGGATTTAGGAGGCACCTCTGGGAATCATTTTTTTGGCACAGCAAACAACGGTAACTGTCAAACTGTTTTGTTTGAGATGTTAAAGATAATCTAAAGTAACTGAATATTTAAAATTGACTGTATGTGATTTTATTTCAGTGCAAGCTCTCCAGTGTGGTGTGAGTCTCCCAGTAACTTGAGTGCTATTTCAGGGGCTCTTGAGTATGTAACAAGAGTGTCTGAGCCCGGGTCTAGAAATAGAGTTATGTTAGGTCTGAGCCTCAGTTTGTTTGGCTCTACTAATTAAGCTGGGGCTGTGTGAAGATCAGAGCAAAGCCCAGCACGCTGCGCTTCCCTCATTCATCTTGTGTCTTAGACGCGTTTTGACACTGAACTGGCAATTCTAGCAACGTGAAAGAGACTTGCAAAGTAATTTATGAGTCATGTTCATTAGTTGAGATGTCAAAAAAGGAGACGGGCAGTACGGGAGCGTAAAGGTTTTTACTTTGTGTTTGTTTGTGTGTGTGTAGATGTGTGTTTTTAGAGTTCAGTTAGTGGTGGAGCACATTATTGTCATCTGCCAGCAATTCTCTTTTCCTCCATATACTTCTGTTTTACAACATGTATTTAACTCAGCATGTTGTTTTTAGTTCTGCCCCTACACTAAATTATTAAATGGCTCTTACTGTGATTTGTAAGGTGGCATAAGCTCTGGGCTACAGCCTTAAGTTAGAAATCTGCTGGGCAAAACTACTGGCATGCTTTTGCAAAAAACAGGTGGGACATAGAAATAGGAAATGTTATGTAGTTAACATTAGCATTCCACAAGTTGTTAATGTTGCCTTAAGCCATGCAGCGCCCCTCCTGTTCTGCTGTTTGTGCGGTGGCATGCTGAAAGAATACAAACATGCAGACCTTTTAAACGGCCAGTACACCTCGAATGAGAGGTTAGCCCCACTTCTGTCTCAAATAGGCTAAGCATTGGTGAGTCTTACTTTTTTGTGAGTTCAGTTGGGTTGAACAAAAGCAGAAAACCCCACAACATTTTCTGTTATTTTGAAGTACTGCCGTAATGTTTTAAGCAGGACAAAGATTTCTATTATTTGACAAACTCACTTGTAAACACTACATATGTACAGTAACTACTGTTGATGTTCCAGTTGGAGTGAAGAATTAACCTTAAATATGGTAGTGCTTTAGTTAGAAATGGTTTGTGATGCTTTGCTGAGATTTTAAGTGGAGTTTCTTTGAGACAATGCACAGCCTTGTAGTAAGGGCTACTCAAGAAGCCCACTGTAGGTGAAAGTCCCTCAGGCAAAAAAGTATCTGCTACAAAGTTCTTGTATTGAGGATGAGGGTTGATTTGATGTGACAGCAGTTTTTAATTGGAGAATTTTATGTGGAAACAGGTGGTGATTGATAAAATGAACAAGCATGTTTACCAAGGTCCCAAAGAGACTGGATTATGGAACATCATGGAGCTATGTTATGGACATTTTTGTTGGCTGTCTTTTTGTCTGTAAAGATAGCACTGTGCCTGCTAAAGAAATTGCCCATTGGTGATAAAGTTTGTTGAATTTATTGGACTTCATGTGAATGAGGCATAATGAGGGATGAGTTTGATTCAAAACTTACTGAGTGATAATCAGGCTCAGTCTCTGTGGTGTGGAGCTGTTTCAGTGGGACAAGGATGACCTTCTTGAGCTACAGTATATTGTGTACAGTTGAAGGAAGATGGGGAAACAGGACAAACCAGCTTTAATTTGGAGTTCTACGGTTGTCAGTTAGCTCAAACAAAGATTCGGCTGCTGTATGGTTGTCAGACAGGCTTGATGGCATGAGAAAGGTGTCTATTGTGTCACAACAAAGTAGAGACTTCTTCCCATGTGAAATTGTCTTCAGGCTTATTTTGGTTCCTCCAGACATATGAGTGTGTAATTTTCAAGCCGTGCTCCATTTACAGCGTGTATGCCCTTTGGCTTGTGTGTCATGCTCACATGTGAAAGAAAGGCTTGTTTATTTGTGGGGGGATATTTTGCATTGCTTCCACATGATCCAGGTCAAATAGGCAATGAACTTGGATCAAATCATTCTTTACAGTTTTCTCAATTCTCCTTCCAAATAAGGTTGGAAAGTAATTTTTTTTTTGTATTTATCGCTGATCATGCTGAAAAAATGTGAACATGTTGCCAGCTGACAGTTTATACTGAGTTGACTTCATACTTCTTTGACATATTTGATTAGTAGAGCACATTCTTGGTGTACTATAACCCTTTTTTCTATTTTCCTTCTCCCCAGTGCTCTGTGACTAGCCAGGGTATCAGCCCCTGCTCTACACTGACCAGCAGCACGGCGTCTCCCAGCACTGACAGCCCATGTTCCACGCTCAACAGCACGACCAGCCGCCCCCCTCTCAGCCGCTCCAGCCCCTGTGGAACCATCACAAGCCCCAGCTCTACGCTTGAGAGCAAGGACAGTGGGATAATAGGTGAGAAATAACCAACTCCTTCATCGTACCCAAATAGCAACTTGTATGATGCCGGAAAAAACTTGTGAGACTAGTAGCAGCCATGTCCTTATTTAAAGGCACTCTGTAGTTTTTGACCAATAGTAGCACTATAGAGCTATAATGTTTTATGAGCAAGTACCCATTCTGTTTGTTTTTGTGCACATGCGAGAACATGTGGTCGATCTCATCCTTGCTGAAGGTTTTATGCCATTAGCTGCGGTAATGTTTAAATTAATGTAACAAAGGGCCAAAAAGGCAGTGAAACAGACTGCGACTGCAAACATGGATGTAAACAATATAGAATTTTAAATATTTCTAAAAATCAGCTTTGCAAATATTTTATGAGGAAGCAAATGCATTCAAAACCTTTGTCAGGTCTCAAGGATTCACACAATGTGTTTTTGTGCGTAACACAGAATGTAAACATAACTTTGTTTGGGGCACCTTTAAACCAGCAGCTTAAAGCTAGCCACATGTGGGCCAGAGGTGGAAATGGTGGAAATGTTTTACTGTTATACTGCTTTTATGTTTGAGGCAATTGTCTTAAACTGTACAGGATGATGCAAAACTAAAATAATTTAACAGACATTAAGCAAGCTATACAGTAGAGTGTCTGTCGAATAACCAGCTTCAAACTGACTTCACTGCAGTTTAAAACCACCTGTGGAGCCTTTGCCAAAACAGTCCGTAACCACGTTAGGAATGCCAGTGATGAGCCAAGTCAGCTGCAGATCCAATGGGAAACCGGGCACAGTGAATCAACAGCTTAGTTAGGAGCATGAGTAGCCCCACCTCATCATAATGACAAAAAAATGCCAGCTTACCAGTGGCTACATCAGTTGCTGGGTTTGATAAAGACATAGGTAATGACTAAGGCTCTGCTCTCAGTAATCTTTTTTTCCCCTGCACAATACAAATGTCAGCACAGATTCCTCAGCACACACTATTATTATCCCTTATTACAGTATTTCCTATTAAGCTTCTCTATTTCTAATTTGCAATCTGAGTATTGTTACCTCGTGCACTTTGTGATTAAGACCAAAAAGTCTCACCTGCGTGGTCATCATTTTGTTGGGATTTTTTGTGGGACTGAATAGCATTTGTGTCAGGTTGTATTCATCCTGTACCATGTGTCAGTTATTGGGTTTATATAGAGCTGTTCCAGTATGAGAGAGCATTGAGGTGACAGCTGCCGCAGTTTGACGTTGTATTGTATCTCTAGTAATAGCCCTGTAAGACACCTGGGGTTTTACACAATCTGACAGGAATACGATGTAGACTGTATGATAAATTAAACCGTCTGCGGTTTCTACTCACAAAGCTTTCAGTGGCTAAACAAATTTTAGAAATTCATTCTGAAAATGGCTTTTGAATATTTGTAGTGAGGATTCAAAAGCAAATTGTAACTATGATCCTGCAGTTATACTCAGTTGAACTTTAGATTTTGGGCAAGGAGTTAGCAGCTGGGAATAAGGTTTAACCTTTCCTCATCCTTGTATAAACTAACTAGAATATCATTTTATGCCTATTTAGGTAACTGATTGATTATTCTGCAGTAGAAAAGCAATGCGTGCCAAAGCCAGATATAACACAACAATTTGGATTTCAGATACTGCAGAATTGACATAACTGATTACCATGAGTCAGTCATTCTGTTCCCCCAGAGCAATATCATAGCTAGCTGCTAAATAATTCATGGAAGCTTTGATATAGTATCTTCCAGCATGCAGCATCGACATGCTGCCACCCAGGATGAGACATACAGTCATGTTGCACGTGTTGTAGTCGATCGCAGTTGTAATGCTACTTTGCTTGTGTATTGTGTCAAATCCAAATTTATTTTGTGAGAGAATGACACGATGTGATTTTGGTCTAAAACATCCCATCCACCCGCCCTGATAAAACTTTGCAGGCATGGGAAAGAACAAAACTATGTTGTGTCCACAAGTCAGATTCCAGCCTGTGATTAATGTTCCCTGTTCTTTGAAGTTTGACTCTGACTTTGATTTCAAAAGCACATTAATTTGGCTTTGTACTGCGTTAAAAGCTCCCCGGTGGAATTGGGGAGACTTTGCAATGTCTTGACATTTACAAAACAGCTCCCAGAGGAGTTTCTGCATGAGGTGCCTGGAGAAGGACTTAGTACTGCCCTTTAGCAATGACCACAACCAGCTTAAAATGATGAAATGAGTAAAATAACACGCCCGCCATAGGTTTGAATAAATAATAATGTATTCTTTGCCAGGGCCTGTAGTTCAACCAAGTAAGCAATCATTGCAACCTCTTCTACACTGCGATGACTGCTAATGCCATGCTCAGAGCAGGGCTAGACGTGACTGGTATCATGAATGACTTCATATTTGCCCAGGTAAACAGCACAGGAGTCATAAGGTCCAGGATGTGTCATATTAATGTTAGTGATGATGCAACGTGCATCAGTATTATGAAATCCAGATTAGGAGTGTGTGATGCAAACGCAGACAGCTGGCCTGTCAGTTCCAGTCCTCTGACCGTACTGATGTTTCTCTGTCCAGCTGCCTGTCATTGTGTAGCTTTGGCCCTCCACTCATCTTTTAGGATCATATTAGATGCCTGGATTGGTTGGCCTGAGGGAGGATTAAAGGATTTGTTGTTGTGTTAGCAAAACACCTGTCTGAACTCAAACACCAAAGGCAGTTTTCAGCACTAGCTCTTCACTCTACATTTTTTACATGTTTAAGTGTGAATTTTGTTTCATAGTACAGCACCCAGTCAATTTTGGATCCTTCAACTAATGATCCTTGGAAAGAACAAAATTCGTTCGAAGAGTCTGGGCTCAGGAAATGAATTCTCCAAATCTATGCAATCATGTATTTCCAGTTTTCGTTAGTGCAAGCAGACTGTGTCTGTAAATATAAAATCAGGTGGTGAATAGTGTTGATAAGGGTAATGAGGAAAAGCAGCAAGTTAAAAGTTCCATTACAGCTCACTGTCTCACTAGAGATAAAGACAGATAAATATTCCTCGCACACAAAGAGTGTTACTCTCATATTTCTTGCCTCTTTCCCTCATCTTACCTCCCTCACTCGTTTTAATTCCCTCTCTGTTTTCATGTCCTCTCAGCCACCATCACTAGTTCTTCGGAGAATGATGACCGCAGTGGCTCCAGCCTGGAGTGGAGTAAGGATGGCAGCCTGAGAGGCAATGGGCGTCATGGCCTGGCACAGAGTGTGCGGGCTGATACCTGCTCTCCTGTGGCCGAAGAAGACTCCAACAGTGCCACAGCAACACCAGCCGACACCCCATCCAGGACAGGCCAGCAACAGCAGTCCAACACATCAGCAGGGGCACCACAGCCTCCAAGTCACTCACCTGAGGGACCCATTCCATACCCATCACAGACATCTTCTTCCCTCATGATGCCGAGGCCGAACTCTGTAGCAGGTAAGAGCCCTTGGCTTTTGAGCTCACGACATCTGGACGTCTTCTGTGCAGAGGAGGCAAAGGAATGGATCTGTATACCTTTCCTCAGTGATTGTATGCGTTCATTTAGCATTACGTGAAACATTTTACTTAAGCTTTCTTCTTGTAACCTAGTAACCTTTTGTTATGCTGACAGTAAAACTATGACTCTGCGCTTGCATTGCCAGTCAGTTCAAGACTGGGATGCTATGACATGGCCTGTGCTTGAGGCTGACAAGTGTCGTGTCATTTCTCATTTCTAGTCCAAGCAAGTGACAGACACAGACAGGAAAAAAGCATGTGTAGATATAGAGGGAATTGGAAGTTAGTGTTTTTCAGAAGCCAGGTTGTGCTTTTCAATGGGGAATGGGGTATCAAGGCAGAAGTTTGGGATTAGGCAGCTGTTGCATGTTGTACCTCGGCCCTGCCTGCCATGTCGGACCTAAACGCAAGCCACTGTCTGGCCGATCTGTTCTGCATTCCTGCCCTGGAACCTCCCTGTTATGGCTCAGCTCGCCATATCCACACAGCTGTCACAGTTGTTGATATCCCTCTCCTACCCCCTTTTCCCCTCTCTCTTTCCTCCCTTTTCTATTCCCAGATCTCCCTCACACTGCCTCCCTCTGTTTTTGCTGTTGCTGCTTTTGACCTTGGCCCTGTTGTAACTCACACAGCCATGAGTTTTACATCTTGCTTTAAAACTAAAGACCGGCAAAAATCAAGCCCTCACTGAATACCATGGTTAAATTAGTATTTGAAAACTATTATTTTCAGCTGTGTTATACTGAGGACAGTTTTTTAATTTTGATGTGTAAGTGAACTGTGAAATCACCAGCATTGTATTCTGCAGCTCTATTTGCAATCACATGCGGCATGGAGTAAGATAATACTCCATACCCAGGGTAACATGCTGCACATGCTTTCTGTTAGGCTGACCAGACATTCGAAATAAATATAAACGTAAAGGACATGAGTTAAATGTTTGGTTGTTATAGCAGTTGCAGACTAGAGCATGATTAGTATAGAGGGGAGAGAACCTTAAATTGAATGAAAAGAGACTCTTCTAAGTAAGGTGAAGATTTTACAGAGGTGAGGGTAACACAGGTTGTAGAGCAGATGAACTGTATGTCACACTGCATTGTACAAGCAGACGATTCCATTGATGAGGCGATATTACAAAAGTACAGGCAGGCTGGGCAGAACTGGGGAAAGAAACATAAAAACACAAGTGTACTTAGGTCAGACCAGTGGCTTTGACAAGAGTCAAAGTAAAAAAAAAACAAATAAAATACCTGAATCTAGACAGAGATCAGAAAGAGTAGTACATCCCCAACATGTAAATATTAGTTTTTGGCTGGGAGGTGATGTCTTTAGTTCATATTGTGTTGCTTCGGAATGTGACGGGGTGAAACAAGTGTTACCTATTTCACCTTGATGCCGCAGCTGCCAATGTGTTGAAGTTCAAATGCATTTACTGCTCCTGCAAAATATGCCTGCCTTGGGTTTGACCTTGACGGAATATAGTCATGTCTAAAGCATCTGCCAAATGAATGTAATGCAGTGTAAAGATGCCATGGTTGTCTCAAAGCCCTTATCATTTACAACAAGCAGCCCACTGATCAGCTGAAGATAGTCTGCTTATTCTTTTAGTCAAAATTGTCCCTGTAGTGTTCTTAAACTTTTGGCAAGAGAGTAATGTAGAGTGAGAACAAATAGTACATGGTTGGTGCATAGCCTGTTCTCAGACATAGTGTACATGCCATAGCATATGTATGTATTTCACACACTGTGCACTGCTTTTGCATGACACTTTGGTAGTGTTTCTACAGCCCACAGTTGAATCTGTGCCCACATAGTAAACATAAAGGGGTACATGGCATTGTGCTGAACACGCCTGTTAAGTGGCCGTCCTATTGTTCCATTAGTCCATACCCTTTTACATGTCATCATTATTTTGCCGCTGACATAAACCTTAACAGCACAGACACACACTGGCTCATAAAGCTAACAGACCAGGAAATGCTTGACTGTTTGTGTGTTGGCTTGCGTGTGAGCCACAGTGTGCTTGTCTTTCTGTGTGCTCCAAGAGTTTATTGGCTGATGTCATAGTTATGCAGCGTTGCCCTCTAGGGACCTGCAGAATTCACACCTCAGATTTTACTCTGTGTGGCAAAGCCCTGGGAGAGGACATCAAGGACACGGTGAGACAACTTCATTTATGGCTCAAACCAATCTATGTTGGTGTCACGGTGTGCCAGGGACAGTGCTTCTTTTCAGTTGATGCTCAAGGAAATTGTATTCAATAAAAAAAATAATGATTCTAAAGAAGCAATTACTGGAGCAGGAAGGAGCCACATGGAGGAGATACCATTGTACAAAACAAAAAAAGTATTCATTATTCACTCTATGTGCCAGAACCTTGGTGACTATTTTCCGTTGTCTGCCTCTGTATGCTGGATAACGAGGTGTCTGCTGTAAATATGCCTTTACTTTGTTCATAGACATTAAGTAAAGACATGAAGAGCCAAAAAATATATAATGGCTGAATTTTATTTGCTTAAATTACTGATGCAAAACTTCAAGTAGATAAATTATCCCCAACTCCCTAAAAGATGCAGGCGGTTGAAGAAACTTCTGTTTTTCAAAGTAGTAATTATTCCGCCATTGCTTCACGCCATATTTCTCACTGACTCACTTTCTCTGACACACTGCTACCTAATGATCTATGTGGTACTGTAGGCTAACGTGACATAACTCAAACAAATGATAGAGCTGGTATATTGTCATCATTGGGTTGGAGTAAATATTTTTATTCCATAGTCTCAGATTTTCATACAGTAGACTTTCATTCCATACTCGTGGGATCAGAGTCTTCACCTCCAGGTCTGAGACCATGGCACTCTGCTTGAAAATGGTGGATTGCTCACTTTGGGTTGGTAGTGACTATAGCTCTAAATGAGGTCAAATAGTTCCACAGGCGTATATGTGTGGAATCGGCAGTGATGCAGACCTTGTACTCCTATAAGAAGAGGGAGTTGGGTATGAAGGCAAAGCTCTCACATTCCAACCGACACCTGTGGTCATGAGTGTAGTAGCAACTGAAAAAGTGAGATCACATACAAACAACCAAAATTAAGTTGTTTTGCAAGGTGTCTGGAAGCACTCTTAGGCTCAGTGTGAGGAGCTTGGATATCTTAAAGGAACTGAGTAGCTGCTCCTTGATGCTGAAAAGAGACAATTAAGGCTGCTCAGGCATGAGCATCCACGAGGCATTCAATGAAGTGGAGACCCTGGGGTGGACTCAGAACATGCTGTGGGGATGACATATCCTACCTGGCCTAGGGACACCTTAGGATACCCCAGGAACAGCTGGAGTGTGTGGCTGTGAAGAAGAAAGTGCCGGCAACCTTGCTTAGCCTCTTGACACCTTGACCAAGGTAATAAAGAAAAATACCAAATGTACTTTCAGTATTATTTCACCCATCTACAGTGAAATGAAACACTGTAGTGTTCTTGTATCGATTGACTAACCATTGGAATATCGAGGTAACTACAACAGATTGTTAAGAGAATCACATAAAGTTGCTGAGAGTTGCAGCACAAAGGCCAAATTTTCTCAGAGGTGAAGTGGATTTTGTCCATCTGCCTCATGCCAATCAACGGGTGTATAGCTGGGCCTCTAGAATGTTAGCTATGTATGTAGAAGGAATGTCCGCATATTGCCGAGAAGTGTCATTTGCACTGCCTTGGTGAACGCACACACTCCTACTGTGGCTAGCTTGTCCCCGGGCTGATGTGAGAACTCAAGCAGCACTGTGTTGAGCCTGCATGTGCTGTGGCAAGTTGCACAAATGTTGGCTTGCACCACCTGTCACCGCCGACAGACAGAGCTGAATTCAGATGCCTCTTTAGGAGCGGTTTGTAATTATTTGTATTATTGGTAGTCTAAGGAGCTATCTTTGCCACCATTCTTCATAGAAATTTTTTTTCTGCCATATTGTAAGTCAGCATTAAAAAGATTGCAATGGCAACCCCAACAGGCACCACAGACATTTATCATCCATTTAATATCAAAATATCTCCTGTTTTTTTTTAAAGGTCATAACTGACCAAATGTAAGGGCTGTGTGGGATACATATAAAGCCCAAGAAATGTGATTGGCCTTTTTTTCCTGGGCTTCTTTGTGTTTTCAGAGAACCTATATGGAGGAAAAATGGTTTTCTCATGTCCTTGCAGCAAACAATCTCAATTTAACCTCCCTTGATAATGCAGGTGTCTTTCTACAGCCCAGTATTAAATGCAGGCTGAGACGGCTCTCCACAAACAAACAACATTTTTTGCTTGGGCTGTAGATGGCTTATTCAGTTTGATTTGATTTATTAATATCTGACTCAAGACCACTTATTTATTTTTTAATATGGTGCAGTTTTATAAATCTCAATTCAGTAACTACCAGTCAAAAGTGTATAACCATTGAATAAATGTGCAATAATGCATGTCAGACTAGGTGAAAATTTAGCAACAGAATAACTCTGTAAAAGTGGAGAGTAAAACACATTAACACTAACCTTTTGTCCACACTGACACTTTAAAATATCAGATGTTGCAGCACCTATGAATGTTCATGCATCTAAAAATCACGCACTTTGTAAAATGGTTGACAAAATTTCACCCTTACTCTTCATTATACTTAGGTTATAAGAATTCTATTTTTGAACATTCATGTTAAGCTTTTTAAAAAGCCTTACAGAGTCAAAGGGCCATATTAGTTCTGGCCACTGGAATTCCATGGTTTTGAAATCTTAGCTTGAGCTGCTTGTGGTCGGGTTGTTCAGACAGGGAGATTGAGTTAGGGTCACTGTGGTTCAGGAATGGTGCTACAGTACATCTGTGGTGTTTTGCTATTCAAGAGAGCTTTGTGGACTGAGCCATGCCGAGGTACAGTACACACTCAATGTTTGTTTCCTCTGTTCTTCTGGCAAAACATATGCTCTGTAATAACTTTGCCGATGAATGGATCCAAGATCCTTCGTTAGACTGTCTGTCGGCTATAATTGACAAGCACCTTCAAGGATATGTTGTTCCTCTATCAAAACCTTGGACAACAGTGCCAAGGTAAGGTTTGAGTGCAGCTCGCATCTGTGTTTTATTAGAAGGACTGATGTCATCTCCACCTGGTCCATGAGAATATAATGTCATCTGTTACTCAGTGATGTTTCCAAAGGTCAGACAGTAATTTTCTCAAATTAAAAAATAATGTCTCTCAAACTGCTGCAGTACTGCAGCATGAAGACATGCTTTTTAAATTTGATATGCTGTAGTCTCTCTGTAGTACTGGAGCAGGAAGGCATGATAACTGTTTTAGCTGAGTTGTAAACTCATGTCTTCTCTGGTAGTTTTCGAAACAATTGTGTCTGCTGTAATTTTTTGACCATGTCAACTTGTTTTTGTCAGTGTTTTGTGATGTCTTCAGGTAGCCATGCCAGGTGGCATTCTCTTCTGCCTCTGGCTTTATGTAGGCTAGACATTGATCTGTTTAGTTAGAGATTGAAAAGAAAGAAAAAAAGAAAACAGATAACCCATTCTTTTCCCGCAGTTCTCTGAAAAGGTCACAGTGACATCTTTTTAAAATGTCCTTTCTCAGAGAATTGTTGGTACCTCTATGTCACAGCAGGAGCGCTTTGCAGAGATCGATCTGCAGTTTTGAAGCATTTAAAATTCTGCTAAGTGGGTCTCTATTTACAGATCAGAACCTGCCAAATGCCCAATCTCAAAGGGACAGTGTGTTAGCTAACTACTCTGTTTGATTGACAGCCCACTATTGAGATTTATGCATTAGCTGTTAGGGAACTATGCAACTGTTATGATGTCCAAGGTCTCTTTTCTTCCTGGAGTTTTTGTGTTTCAAGTTGTGCATACTCTTCGTGTGTAGAAAATCCATTTCAAAGCTACTCTCTCTTTATTGTGCTTTTAAGTTTGTACAGTGCAGTCTATTTCACAAGTATATGCTTTTTAACCACGCTAGCGACTTGACTCTAGGAATGGCTCTGTCGGTCGGTCAGTCGGTTGGTTTGTCTACCACTTTGGTCCAGACTGAAATATCTCAACAACTTCTGGAATGGACGTTTGAACAGACATTCATAACACGTTCCCTTCAGGATGAATTGTAATAACTTTGGTGATCTTTTAACTTTTCATGTAGCGCCATCATCAGATCAAAATTTCAATATTCCCAACAGTTTGGTTTATGATCAAATACTTGCAAAACTAACGACATTCCTATCAGCCTCAGCTGTGCTTTGTTATTAGCACTAATTAGAAAATGCTAGCATGCTAATCTAAGATGCCAAACTTAAAGCACCAATGTTTCTAAGTACAGACTGACAGAGCATGGCTGTAGACTCTTGTTTTTAACCAAATTTCTTTGGAAAAGATGGAACTTGGTAAGTCTGCACTGATAAAGATCGCTTGTATTCCTAGGCTGTGCACCACTCCCAACAAGCTTCACAATTCAGAAGGTTTGTTCAAGTTTAGGTTAAGGTTACAGTTTGTTTAGGACCAGCATTTGGGGGCAAGGTCTGACAAACCTAGTGATGGATGCAAGCTTATCTCAGGCCAAAAAAGAGTCTCCTGTACATGCTGCAGTGAGAAATGGTGTTTCACAATCAAAGTGCAGCACTGGAAATTTGATAAACTCCAAAATAAATTATTATTCTTCACAATCATAATTATTTTACATATTAAAAGAATCCCTGACAAAGGTTTATGTCAAAAACTTAGTGAAGTTTGCGCTGACAGTGTGTGTGAATTGAAACTTTCTTATGAATATTAATTTTTCACCTTTGATCAAAAAAGTAGACCATTGCAGCTAGAGGAATTTTAAAGTTTCCATGGTAACAAGCCAAATTTGCATGCAGGCCACTTAAAATCCCACTTTGCACTTAGTCATCTTAAGTTAAAGGAATTCTGACTTAACAGGTCAGAGAAGGACTGGAGCTAGAGGTGATGTTGAGGTATTTGGTACGGACAATTCACCACCACCTTCTTCACTAATAGGGATGGGTGGGTGATCATTAACCATAACCATTTTTCTCTCTGTATCATGTTATTGTAACAAATTTCTCATATCAACATTTCCAGGTTCATAGTTCTTATCTCTCACATTTTTTTAACACTTGGCCTAATGTTTACTTGTTTGCTTGTGTGATTTTTGAATACTTAAAACTAAAAGGTAAATATTATAACATTGATATCAAGATTATGCTAGGATAATTATCACAGTAATAATTTGTCTCTATCGCCTTCACACTTGCTACAGTGAGAATCAGACTTCCATCTGTGTTCATAATATTTTGCCTTGCATTTTAGAGAGAATTTGCAGACCTTTCAGCATAAAAACTGCCACACAATGGTTCCAATGTACTCCTGCAACTTGAAAAGTCAAGACGCCGGGCAAGTTGACCGCTGATATTGTATCGATTGGTAAAGAGGAGAGTGGAGTCAAGTCAGGGAGATAAGGGGGGCAGTGGTTGGAGCAGAGGAGCTCAGCCCTCTTCCCTGTTCTGTCATGGGACAAACAGAACTGAAGGTTTCAAAGGGCAGACCTGCCTGAGGAAAAAAGAATCCCATTTTCATCAGAATACAGTCTGACACATTTGTGCAGCTTCAAAGTGACTGCAAGCATGGACTTCAAGGTATCATATGTACGTTTTATCAATGAGTAGAGATGTGCAAGAATAGGAGGGAATCTGGAGACTGAGGGGAGGAAAAGAAATGAAGAGGAGGGATGTGAAGCCTTCCTGTGGGAATTCTTGGCTTTGAAAGAATTGTGGATAACAAGAGATATGACTTAAAAAGGAAAAATGGTTATGGTGCAGGATGCGTTGTCATAGACAGGAATGAAGAAGTGTGTGCATTTAAACTTAAGCAAGTCAAACTGAGTATTGCCTTCAGTCTTTGCTTATTGGACCCATGGGCAAAAAGATGTGCCTGGTGTAGGATGAGGTTCAGTGTGGCCTTTTGCCACTATTCTTCTCCACTATTGGGCTTTAGTGGTGATTTGCTGCATAGAGATGATTTTCTGTCTATCTTCTTTCTCTCCTCCTCTGTTCACACGTCTCTCTTGCCCCCACCTCCCAACCCCCCGACAGTATCCGTGTCATATTCTTTCATGTACTTATTTATAATTCTACTGCTTTTTCTACCTCTTTTTCGCATGCCTCTCTCTTATCCCTCACCCCACTCCAGCCAGGATCATTGATTAAAACTACAGTATCTGCCCATTACAACCCGTAATCAGCCACTGGAGGCTAAATCTCTTGGCTTTCCATTTATATTTCCTCTAATTCACTCTCTTCACCCTCTGCTGCTTGCTTACCAAATTTTGTGTGTGCAAATGCTTGCAGCACATGGACAGAGGTGTATGCATTTGTGTAGCGAGTGTAGGGAGGGTGACACTCTGGAAAGCGTTGCATTCATTTAGCGAGTGCCTATTGCTGTGGATGCTGTGACTGGCTGTGCGCTAGAGAGGGGGCAGCCAAGCCCTCTGCTCAGCAGCTGAATGCTGTCAGTGTGCCTGCATGGGAGCAGCGCTGGGGCAGAGGAATCGCTTTTGTGCCCTCGGTGAGCTCATCCTCTGGGAGCACTCTCCAGAGATTTAGCTGAGGGTCTGCACCCTGCCTACTTGCCTGTATGCCTGCCCCAGTATATTCCATGCTGGGGACAAGGGGAGGGCTTTGAGAATCCCCACAGCCCTTACTGGCTCTGATGTTGGATGTAAGTAGCTGTTCAGTTTAGCTTTATTGCTCTGCTCTTACTGACTTCAGATTATGTGTTTACCTTTGTTGATTTCCTTACTTTGTTCATTGTAAGATAGACTTTGTCTGTTATAGTTAATTGTGAAAGCACCATCCACTGCAGTAAAAGTAGTAACCATGAGGGCCTTCTTTTATTCCAGTCAAAGTTGTATTGATGGCAGCTTCCTCAGTGACTCTGTTGTCAGCAGACGGGTTTTAATTAGTGGGACATTCCAGAGAGTAAGTTAGCAACCAAGTGAGGGCAGAGAGGGAGTGAGGAGAAGAGTTGAATGTTTGTGACAGTCGGTCCCAGCTGAGGCTGGTAAAGTACAAAGCAGTGGCTCTGATTCTGCTCTTCAGCACTGCCAAGAGAGCATGGATCACCATGGTGATAACATTGTTGAACAGTGAACAGCAATTGGAAGAGAGACCTTGTTGCACTAACGCACATCTTTTTGATGTATAATTCAAACAGGAAGTTGAGTGGCTTTGTAATCACTGACTCATCAAGCAGTTAATCTACAGAGTTTAGTTTCAAAAAGAGACATCCTCCACTTGGTGGCTGAAAACATCTCCTGCTTTGAGACTTCTCCTCCATCTGCTAAAAAATTATCAATTGAACAAAATTCTAACAAAAAGTGGATAGTTTTTTTTCTGAATCCATTAAATTCAAGGATGTTGAAAGATAAACCCGTAGTGGAATAATCCATTTTCTCCAAAATGAGTACAACATTAACAGTTATTTGGATAGTGTTCTCTAATGCATCACATTGTTTGGCCCTGTTTTTGAATGATTGTTGACTGTTGATTTACAAATCTTGTGGGCTGTTCTGCATCATGGGGCTGAAATTACAGTCATTTTTAAGCAATATAGCAGTGAACTTGTAAAGTGGAACATTTCTCCTATTGGTTACTGTATTTTGATGAAAGGCAATGGTTATTTGCCCTCTCTACATCCCAGTAGGGGTGTTTGTGGGAACAGACCTGTTACTGCTATATTGTGTGTAGATGTCAGCTCAAATCAAAGAAAAGGAGAGCATTTCTGTCTTGACTTAGGGATACTGTTATACTTTCTGCTACACTATATTGGTTCTTGCACACACTGCCTCAAGGAAACTACAAATGTCAGAGTGCACTGGCTTGCTTCTTCTTCACCCATCTACTCTCAGAGAAGCCAAATGTACTCTTTGTAGTCAATGTGACATATACATTGAAGATGCACCAAAGTGTCTGCTTCACTTTCTCTTTATTTCCGTCTGTGTCTGTCTACAGCAACCAGTTCCACAAAGCTGGAGGACCTGAGCTTTCTTGATGAACAGCGCAACACCCCCCTGCGGACATCCATTCGCCTACCCTGGCATAACACAGGAGGAAGGCCACCTCAGGACTCTAAAGGTGACGGCACTATGGATTGTTGCTGTAGATACACATGAGGCAACCAGGGAAAGGTGGAAATACACATAATTTACCAGTCAATTCACTCATTTTGAGATGGTGACAATTTATACATACATGTACTTTTGTCAGTTGTCGTGTTAACCATGTCAGCTAAAAGTAACTAATGTTCAATTAGAACAAATCCATGATGATATTGGGGTATACAGTAGAATATAAAGTGCAGTATTTGGACAGTGACATGTTTGTCATTGTTTTAGCTCTACTCCAGTACACTAAATTTAAAATGAAACCGTGAAAATTGCTATGAGGATAAAGTACTGTTTCAGCTTTAATGTGTTCACATCCATATTAGGTTAACAGTGTAGGAATTGTAGCTCTTTATACTATTTACAGGTATGTATAAAAGGTGCTACAGTTCATACACGGTTCATCTGAGGTGGATGTAAACACCCTCAAATTAAACCTAAAAGATGGCACTTCATAGTCATTGTTTCATTTCAAATCCAGTCTGCGTAAGTGCAGAGCCACAAACAAAACTGTCCAAATACTTACAGTAGGCACTGCAAACACTACTGCATGATTTATATTAATGCTATACTATCAAAAAGCATGTTTCTTGCACACATTTAGCTCAAATTAAAAAAAAGAAAAGGTTTTCTAGGTTCTCGAGCCTTTATCTCGGTTATATGTTTTGAAACCTCGGTCTCACTGAGAGGAATCCCACAGAGTGAATATTTGATGAGAACATGAATAATTTAATATGACATCATTAGATACTCAAACTGTTTAACCCTCGTTTGAAAACGTCCTCTTCCTTTTCCACACCTCCTTAAACATGAAGTTCATACAGAAGCACCATGTCAGTGGATTAATTTTTATATCCCTGCGGAAGAAACTTCAGTACTTAAGTCCATGTCTGTTCAGACTGAATTTTTGTTCTATACTGTTTGTATGCATGTATTTAGTTCTCCGTTATTGTCAGGGGCCACAGACAGTTGTATGCCACTTAATGTTACAGTCTCAAACTGTTCTAGACTTAAGTGAGTGAAGAAATGAGATATGGTTTGTTCTCTTGTAGTAGAGGTGGGAGTGTGGGCAAAGGACACCACCATAGCCCTCACAACAGGTCGGGTCAAAAGTTTGCCAGCAGTTTACCGACAGAATGTTCTATGAATATAATAGTTAATTCAACCTCACATTTATCTGTAGCTGACTGTGTTATGTAAATGTTTCTGTCTTATTTAGATAAATCACAATGAGGACAAAAACATCCATTTCTAATCCTACGTGCCAAATGTCTTCGTAATCATCACATTGAAGTTAAATAATATGCTGGTGGCATTGCGTTCTTTCTCCCATTAACTTAAAATTGTGTATACTTAGGAGTCCTGCCAAACATCTTTCCAAAGTAGAATTATTAAATTGACTTTCTCCCTTCCAAGCCATTACTTTTCATTTAATTCAAGTTTTTTTTCCCAGTATAAAAATAACTTTTATAGATGATAATAATAAATAACCCATCATTGTGATGTAGTTATTGGCATGTGGTAATGAAGTTGGGCAATTAAATTACTTTTTGTTAAAATCTGCAAAACCGATGGCTAAGCCATTGTTAAGCCAAAGGTATGGTTATTTTCAAAAGGAGTAGTTATTTGGCCATTATGAAAGTAGGCAGAAATATTATTTTAGTAGAAGCAACAATAGCAGTAGGTTTAACTATCAACAGTGGAATAAATAATAGTTGTAAAACAGCATCAGCAGTAGTAGTAGCAGCAGCAGTTGTAGTGATACTAGTATTAGTAGAGAGGATCAGAGCTTTAAAAGAGTTCCTGAGTGAATAAGAGTTCTTAGATCTAATTAGTACTGAAGTGGACCAGGTAGAGAGTGTCCTCTTTCAAGTCCACTTACTTTGTGATTCCACTTAAATCAACCAAACGAAAGCAGACAATGAAAAAAGAGACTTTTAAGACTACAATGTTCAGGTCTTTGATGTACGTGGCACACTCTGAAGAACAAAACTATCAAGATGATCTTTAAGCATTCCTTAAAAGCTGTTGCACACATACACTTGCATGACAATGTACGCAGGTTTGTCTGTGAAGGATGGAAGATGAATTGATTCTGGGATAAATTAAGGCTGAACTATAACCCAAGCAAAGGTCCAATGTTTAATTGCATGATTTTGTTATTGGCACATCATTCAGAGGCTGCAGAAGAGCTTACAGTTAAATTGTTGATTTGTAGTATTACTGACAGAAAGTGGGATTAATTCCAAAAGTAAACTGAACCATGTTTCACACCTTAAAAAACTGTATCTCTGACATTGCATATTTTTGCATTTGTGTCTGTCTTACCCCCTTCACTCAGCTCGTTTTGCTCCCTACAAACCCGTGGACATCATGCTCAAGCCCTTGCTGTTTGAGGTGCCCAGCATCACCACAGACTCTGTGTTTGTGGGCCGGGATTGGCTCTTTCAGCAGCTGGAAGATGTCCTGAAGACCAGCGAGTCCACAGAGAACCACGGCGCTGTAGTGGTGGGCAGCGTGGGTTATGGGAAGACTGCCATTATCTCCCGACTAGTAGCGCTGAGCTGCCACGGAGGCCGCATGCGTCAGATCGCCTCCAACAGTCCCAGTGCCTCCCCTAAAAGTAAGCTATTTTAATATTTGCACTACATTAGCTGCACGATTTTAGTTAATGTTATTATATTTTCAGTTTAATATTAGCTTGCAGAGTGAAATGTCTGCATGCATATGTGACAAAGGGTGTGTCTGTGTCTTCCAGGTGGTGGGGGACCAAGCACAGACCTTCCGCTCAGCCAGCCACCACAGCCCACCCCACCTTCCAGTGCTACCAACACTCTGAGGACCAACAGCTGCCCGGGGACCCCCGAGATGCAGCGACGTAGGGAAGAGGCTGTCAAACGCCTGGCTGCAAAGGTACAACTTAAGCGGATACTGTACCTCAGCATTCAAGAGAAATCACAGTGTCAAAGAAACCTGAATGGAGAAAAAAAGATTCTCACTTTATCATTATGTCAGCCAGCTTCATTAAAAACTGGTCTGATGACAATTGTCACCTGAGAGCAAAGTATTATTATTTAAACAGATGCACAGGTATCTGCTGTCTATGGTGTACATTAATTAAATACACTGGGTCTACTTTTTTGGACAGTATACTGCTTATCTACCCTTCTTGTACTTCCTCCTATGTGTTCTTGCCAGTGATGACTTGACTCTCTGTTACAAAGATGTTCATGGTGTGCAGAGCTGCTTTTAGTATGTATGAGATGCACTGCAGAAACCTGATACCGGCTCAGTTCAGTTGATTTATGTTTATATGTGTTTGGTAATGATTTATGGTTGTATATGTTCATTTGTTCGATATTCAGCCTATGAAATATGGATGGTCTTCAGCAATCTGTTTATATTGTGACAGACAGTCCCTCCATTGGTCTTTCAGAGACCTTTAAAATCACAGGCTTGTTTTGATTTGAGAAGCAGTGAGCTTAGTTAAAGACTTGGCCATGAAAAGCAAGTTCATTATTAATGTCCGCAGCATCTCAGTACTGCAGTGTGACTGTGAGGAGGTGGGAAGATAGAAAACTTCATCTCAGGTCTTTAGCATGCCCTTTTAGCTCACAGATGGAAGGCATTTGCATTGTGTAGGGCAAAAACTACCACGGGGTCTTTTGTCTGCGCTGCCATGGGAACACACTAACACTATCGGCAGAGATCTTTTTCTCAAACTGCAGTCTGACATTTACTTCAGTTCAGCTGTCTGATGTAAAAAAGACTCAGATGTGTCTTTTTTATATCCTTTTTTAAAATCCGTTTTATCTTAGCGGCTGTAGCTTGCACTATCTTTCATTGAACAGCGCTTCAAGTTGCAACACATTAGATAGGCTAGACATCAAAAATGATACATAAGGTCTATAGCTTTTTATTATTTTCTGTGCACAGAAGACCATTTTTTAGAATTTTTGGGGGGCATTTTAAGCCTTTATTGGGAAGCCTGTCGGTGATTGAGTGGCATTGTGGGTACCATAGGCAATAGGTTTTGACAAGGAAGAAGAATATGTGGAATGAAAAAACAATATCTCCGATTCTGCTGTTCAATTAAAAATAAATAAAAAATGTCCATCATGAATCAGACATTGATGTAGGATTGCAATACTAAATCAGTGGAGTACTCATTTAACCTCAAGTTCACCCTGTATCCATTTTATTTAAACTAAATCTACAAATGGTTTCATTGCTAACATTTAGTAGTGAAGAGTTATTAGGGAACCAAGCAACAAATGGACATGTACTAATTGTTATTAGTCCCCACCTTCCCACTCTGTGAAAGTCTGTATATTTGGGATTGCTTTAGCTAAGCAGAGCAGAAGCTTCAGTAGTACTAGCAGGTAAAATAGGCGATCAAGGAATTTTTAAATATAACACTTTTTCAGTTTGTTATAGTAGCATGTGAACAGTTAAAACATTTCTGTATTTTAGTCAGCAACACTGTCATCATTATTGTAGACCACTTGTCTGTGAAGGAGTTGGCAGCAAAGGCACAGACAGGAGTTGCACCATATTTCTGCAATGCTTTCTCCAATTATGAAAATTGTTCAGTAGGCAGGCAAGTCATCACTGTACCTATCTGAAATGTTCTCTTCTTAATGCACTTTGACTTGGTTCGTGGAATTGCTCGCAGCTGTCTTTTGGTTTTATAATTATCAGCTCCACATCTTTGGATTCTGCTATTAAAACTGTCACAGTGGTGTTTCTTTTGGTGATCAGATTCTACTCATCAAATCAAATCTTACATTTCTGTATTCGGCATCATGAAATTATTTCAGTGACGGAAACTTCTCTTTTGGTCTTGTACGTGTGTACGTTCACTTCATTTTGAAAAATGCTTAGTTGACTGAAACTTTTGCCTGCTGAGAGTTTTGATAAGGAATATAGGGGATCACTGTGTTTGAGAGAATATTTTGGATTCACAATGGCATTCACTCCATTTTCATACCTTTGAGATGGCGGGTTGTTAGTTCTGTCCATGGGCGACACAGCTTTTTAATGGGACTCTTTCACTGGACTCTCATTGATCCTGCTTTGTCCTCACTTTTAATGTTACTGATTACATCCTGGTGTCCCTGTAACACCTTCAGGGTTCAACACACTTGTCCTGTCATGGATGCCTCTTTAGAAGTGAAATGGAGCACGAGACTGTGCAGTTTGCCTCTGCGTCTGGGAATGCTAAAGTTCATACACCAGACAGCTGACTTTATGCCACTGAGGCTCATCTAAATATCTATGAAACCCAAGCAATATTCCGCAAGCCAATTATTGTGTAAAGTGTTTCCAACAGGCACTCTCCCAGGGGCTCTGTTCCTGTGATGTGTGAATACTGATGCAACACCGAGCAGCTTCTGTCAAATTCTGTCAGTTCATTTTAATCATTGATTTAAAAGTGGTCTCATAAAAGGGGCACTGAGGCCATTACATTTTATAGTTTATTACAAGTTTTATGTCTCACTCCTATGACAGAGGAGTCTTTTTAGGCATTGTTTCACAACAGTAAATTCATTGTCATGCCAGTAGATGAAGTACTGCAGGTGCACTGCAGAGTGTTGCATCAGAATTTGTTGAGATTCTTATTGCTCATTGATGAGGCAGTAGTCTCCATGACTTGTGCATTAACTATCACTGCAGTCTCTTTGTCAGGCACCTATCCAAAGTTATTGTATTTATACAAACAATTTCACAGCCTCCATCTATTGCTTTGTTATCGCATATTTCCAACAAAGCCCTCAATTTGTGTGACACATAAAATGCCCCAAGAGAAAAATGTTCCACAGTCTCTGTTTTCTCCCAGGCGTTTGACTGGAATGTTGTGTTCTTTTAAGGTAAACCACCATATCACAGCCCTGTTCCATGTAATTAATTAATTAATCACAGGTGATTTGCCATCATGGATTACAAAACATAGAAATAGTACAAATTTCCCTGTGCCAAATCCCCCAATGAAGTGTAATATTTGGTAATCTTTTTGAAAGGATATATGAATCAGTTGCTGTGTTATTCTTTGGGTTTAATTTAGTTCCTATTCTCTCACGTTTGTTTTTTTAGGATGATATGTAGAGTAAATTTATTTCAATGGAATTTAATGGCAGTCCCAGTCTTTACTTCCACAAACTTTGGCTAAATACTCTTTTACCTACTTTTCTGACAGACTGCCACATTAGCTTTGCAGATCCACACATTATTTTGTTTCTTTTGTTACGAGTTCGCATCTGGATACAACTAGTTGGTATTGTAGTAACAGGTAGGGGTGAAATGTGCCAACCCTGGGCTTTTGTTTCACTTAAAATGCAATTATAGCCCCCTCTTTGAGCAATGCCATAACAAGGCTCTGAATTGGTGTAGTTTACGGTTTCATTGTTCCTTCCTAGCCTTGTTTCAGACCTCTAAATCACATGTTTGTTATTTCAATAAAATGGCAATTCAGTCTAATTATCAGGCTAGTTTCAATTCACATTTGAGCCAAAACCCATCATGGTAGTTTAGTATACATTAGAGCTGAATATAAGATTTGCCCCATTAGAGTACTACCAGGTTGTTTCCCAAAGCTGCCAGACCAGAATGTGTTCCTGCAGTGGTGTGCACATCCAGGTTTTGCCATGATCCAATAGGAAGGATATGAATCATACATCACATGCTATTAAAGTATGAGTCCAAGAAGGTGGTGTAGTAGTCTGTTTGTCTCTTTCCCTCATAACCCACTTTGGACCAATCCTTCTGTGCCACCTCAACAGATTTACTGCAGCCAGAATGCTTATGGTGGATTTATTAGTCCATTTGGTTTGTATTTCCTCTATTACAAATGAAGGAAATATATATAATACATTTTCAGATGTCAATGTGGTATGGCTCAAAAGAAAGTACGCTTTAGTCAGTAACTTTTCGAGAAGCTGGTCATCATTGTTTATGGAGCAATAGGCAGCAGCAGCGGCAGAGGTAGAGCCAGCAGAGGAACGGGTCACCTTCTCCTCCTCTTCCTGCCCCTGGAAGTATGTCAGCTCCTCCAGGTTGGACTGTAATTAGAACAAAATCATACATCCCCGGGGCATCACTCTTTCCTTATTCCCCATCCCTGTCCATCCTTTTCCCTTTTAAATCAGACCTCCTTTGAACACTGCAGCAACCCGTTCAGACACAGAAGATCCTTTTTTTTTTTTTTTAGAACTCCGCCTGGGATCCACTGTCTCCTTTTTATAGTTGAGTTTATCTGAGGTGGTCAGCCATTGCCCAGTTACTTCATCATCCCTTCTGTGTGGACTAGGGTGGATAAAATATCTCAACTTGGTTTAAGAGATGTGGCTTTATGGAGGCTAGGAATATAAAAAGGCATCAGACTCAACACTGTATCTACAGAATTTGGATTTTAGTCAACAAAGCGGTTGGCTTTTGTGAATGCTTTGAGGTTATTGAATTTTTTCAGCTTTTTATATTTTTCATTGCCAAAAGCCAAAACTAATTTATGCTCTTCATTTATTACTCTACCATGTTTTAAATTCTTCTTAAGTGTGAAATAACCCTGCCTTTATCTGTTTTCTCCCTTCCCTTTGTGTTCAAGGTGGTGGCATATCACTACTGCCAGGCGGATAACACGTACACTTGCCTGGTACCAGAGTTTGTACATAGTATCGCTGCCCTGCTGTGCAGAGCACACCAGCTCAGTGCGTACCGGGAGTTGTTGCTGAAAGAGCCCCACCTCCAGAGCATGCTCAGTCTGCGCTCCTGTGTCCAGGACCCCATGGCCGCTTTCCGGAGGGGGGTCCTTGAGCCACTTGCCAACCTTCGTAAAGGTAAAACACTATTGTATAATATTTAAATATTTCATGTTTGTAAGCTTCTTCTGTTGTGACTCATTTACTGTTTTATTCTTTAACAGCTCCTTGTTACTCCACAGTACTCCAGGAAATGTATAAAAACATTCTGTAGATGACAATTGTATTTGTCTGTAAGGTTTCTAACTGGCAACGACAACTGACGACTAAGTTATAGTGTCAGTTGCTTTGTAGGCCATCTGTGATTTTCACAAAAACATGATTGGTGTTTCAAAAGATATCTACGCCCCAATTGAAAAGATTTGATAAACCAGCTAGAGAGCTAGAATAAGATCAGAAGCAGGGCAATTTTGAACCCTGCATGCCTCAGATACTTTCTCTGCACTGTCCTCCTCCATCCCTACAACTACTCTTGCCTTTGAGCAAGGCACTGAACCCCATATTGTTCCAAGTGTATGGGATGAAATGTAAGTTGTTTTGGACAAAAGTGTCTGCCAAATAACTGTAATGTATTGTAACTGAAGTGTTAATTTAATTTGCAAAGAGACACTTCAGCTTGCAAACATTATAGGAATGTTAAATAAGACTATCACAAGCTTATGATGATACCAAAGAAGTAACTCAACCAGCTGCCACTGAAAGTATTAACTTTTTTCTTTACAGAGCAAATGTAACTTGACATTTCAGTAGGGAGTGAAGTGGGAGCGCTGGCTGTGTAGTTGATGAATCTAAGTAAAGGCCCTTACCACTCACTCTCACTGCACTACTGAGAGAGGGGGGGTGTAGTTACTGCGATGAAACAAAGCACCTCTCTGCACAATCATCACGGGGCAGTTTAGATAACCTAATACCGTTATGAGCTGTACCTCACTGCACATCCTCTTACCGTTGTTGGTTATTATGTGTATGTTTCCAGAGCGGAAGATTCCAGAGGAGGACCATATCATCTTGATAGATGGGCTGAATGAAGCAGAGTTCCATAAGCCTGACTACGGAGACACTATTGCCTCCTTCATCACTAAGATCATTGCCAAGTTCCCTCCCTGGCTTAAACTGGTGGTCACTGTCAGGGTCAATTTACTGGTAAGGAAGAGCTCATTCATAAAACACACTGGGGTGAGCTTGTCTTTATATATATATTTTTTTCTTCTTCTTGGAATATGAATCATCATCAGTCAGACTCATTAAACATTTCAAGTTAACCTGCATGTGTCAAGGGAGAGTTATAATAATCAATTTATTACAGTAGGTTAGGTAGTGATTGTAGAATGTAACAAACCTCAAGTCCAATCTACTGTCAAACTTTAATAATGTGGCTGCCATCAAACCCTGTAGATTTTGACAAGTGTGAGAGTTGAAAGGTTTTCCTGAGCTGCTTTTCCTTGTCAAACTCTACTCTCTACAGAGTCATTTTTGTCAAGCGTATCCAGGAACATTCAATGACCCGGCAATCAAGACTGCATGGCAGGGAAGGAGCAGTCAGCCACTTTGAGCTGACTAGCTTGGAGGGAAAGTGACACCAGGTCGACCACTTCCAGAGATGTGCTTGGGCCTGTGTTGAGCTCACACTGAGGCTTTGACATGAGCCACATGATGGCTGATTTTCTCTGCTGTGACAAAGCACTGAGCCTGGAAATATTGTGATAGCTGACTGACTGACATCCAGAACTTAAGTTATTAATGCTCAGGCAGAAGCCAGGCCGAGGTACTGTCCATCAGTATGCAATGCACTACAAACCAAGTTCAGCCCATTTGTTTTAATCCTGCAACTGTGAGCCAGAATTAATATTCAGTTTATGGCAAGGTTTTCTGGATATGCTAAATCAGTATATTGTAAAACAGACATTTTGTATTCAGCTCTCATGTATTCACCTCTATTAATTCGTCATGATCAGTTTATGGTGTGGAAAGATTTTTTCGGATGTCTCAGTTGACTGCACACAATGCAATTTCCTTAAAACACTTCTGTGAAAGTGAATGTAGGTGGGCTCTGATTGACACAGTGAAGCGTTTTTTTTAATTGAAGGGAATTTGTGTCACGACCTCTGAACTCGTTAGTTTCACATGTCACAATGAAGTAGTAGATAAAAAGGATGAATCATTCATATAGCATTGGAAAGGCCACATTATTCTCTTTCTTCAATGTAAGCCATGAAAAAATACTGCTCAGTTTGCATCCACAGCATCATATTTGTGCGTAGAAGTTACATGAAAGTGTCACAGTATTGTTTTGCACTTTGAACAAACAGGATTTCAGCAGGGAGGAAGGCTTCAGGATATTGGCCTTTGCTTGCTAGACTAATATCTGGCATATCTGTGAGGTGTTGCTAGCACTTCACCCACCTTATGGATTATGATCAGTGCAATTCAGTGACTCTGTGCATGTGTGGGTACATGTGTTTGTGTGTCTGTTTGCTGTACCTTGTCATGATGAGGTAGAGGGAAGTGTTATCTCACTGAGGCAATGTTTCTCTAGCCTCAGACAGGCAGAGGATTTGAGGATTAAGTTGCATTGAATTCTCCAACCCCCAGGACATAGATTGAAATGTGAGCTCTGGCTCAGACCTCGTTTGGAAGTGTTAGTACCGGGATGGTGGTGGTGGGTATCCATCCCCTGCCTCTTAATACTGACTTTCCCAGCCGTGTTTTTCTCATAGACACATTTCCAACAGTAACAAGTGTCTGCTTTGGCCTGATAGCTCAGCATGTTTGCTCCCCTGCTACCTTAAAGACAGTCCTCTGATTGTTAACGCACATAAGCAGGGTTTTTTTTTTTAAATGGCAGGAAGTGAGGAATGCTTTGCCATAATTCTTCTATTTGTCTGTTGGAATACAATTTATATTGCAGAAAAACTAACGGTATTAAGGTTTGATTGGTACATTTTCTTATTAATATAGTCTAATATGCAATGAGAAGGAAATTAAGCAGCATGGCTCCTCAAATATAAGTTCTTATACTGCACTGACTGTCTTTACCTTATCTCTTCCATAGGAGATCACCAGCTTTCTGCCCTTCTGCAAGATCTCTCTGGATGACTTTTCTGACAACAAAGAGATAAGCAACGACCTCAATGCGTATATCCAGTACCGTATCAATGGCAGCAAGGATATCATGAACAATATTAGCCTGAATGGCAAGGCCGACCCTATCACAGTCGGCAAGCTCAGCAACCACCTGATCTCACGCAGCCAGGGTTCCTACCTGTATCTCAAACTCACCCTGGATCTGTTCGAGAGGGGCCACCTGGTGATCAAGAGTGCCAGCTTCAAAGTCGTGCCCGTCTCGCTGGCTGAGCTGTACCAGTTACAGTGCAACATGAAGTTCATGACCAATTCAGCCTTTGAGCGCTCACTGCCCATCCTCAACGTGGCGCTTGCCTCACTGCACCCCATGACTGACGAACAGCTGTTCCAGGCCATCAACGCCAGCTTCGTCCAGGGAGAGCTGCAATGGGAGGACTTCCAACAGCGCATGGAGTTGCTCTCATGCTTCCTCATCAAACGGCGGGACAAGACACGCATGTTTTGCCACCCCTCCTTCAGAGAGTGGCTGGTGTGGAGAGCTGATGGAGAGAGTACGGACTTCCTCTGTGACCCCAGGTCAGTCCACTGCTTTGTAAGCAAATGTACTAACTCAGCAGCTCTCCCGTTAGGAATGTGGGGTACTATTACAGACATGACAAGTTGGAAGTACACCTAGAAAATATTCTCACAACGCATCACAATTAGAACTCATACAATCTGTAGGAAAGCACAAATTAAGCCATGATGATAATTATATGACATTAGTCAAATCAATTTGGAAAAAAAAACTTTGGAGGCTTCTAATCAAAATGTCCTTACAGTGATTTTGAGACTGTGTAGCAGACAGCACTCTCATGTTTTAGAAATAATCACGTTTGTCCATTAAGTTCTTACTTCTCACTGTGGTTCTGAATTACTTATTAATAATATGTAAATCATGGCCACCACTTTGCATGAAAAGTAAGCTGAAATGAAGCACTTCGCATAAGTATAATGGTATGTTCTAATCAATAAGTGCAGCGTGACTCATTTCTGAGTCGGTGAGGAAATCTGAGTTTGAGATGTTCAAGGTATTTATAATGTAGTTGCAGCATTGCTGTATTTTTATTTTTTTTTTGTTACTAGCAATCAACAATTCACAAGGACACTACTGACGTACAGAGATCCCTGCTGCAGACAGAATAGCATGAATTTCGTCATGTTATGTTAATGTTAAGTCATGTTATTAGTGTGTCTTCCTACCAAAGTGTAACTTCTAAGCATATATTAGAAATGAACCTTTGAATCAGTCCTCAGGCAATAAGTTGTTTTAAAAACTATTAATACCTTTTTTTATTTGCTAAAATGTTGGCCGAAGCATTTTACAGTCCTGTGACTCTACTGTGTATTACTCTTGAGTTAGAATCCATTTCCAGATGAGACTTCAGTCTGCAGAACATCATCGTTTCCCGCCGTGCCCTTCCTGCCCTGTGAGACAGGCTTATCTGCTTTAGTAGTGCTGCCTAATTGTAATTCTGGAGCGCAGTCACCCACATTACAGACTTGACTCATTCACACTTAATAAATTGCATGATGTCATTTTGGCTCACTTTTTTCCTCCCTGTTGCTCGTCAGTATCACCTCCGCTCACACAGTGGTGTCTCTAAATGGACCAGAGCCGAGCTTCATATTCTGGTCATTCACAGCCTTCCAACTCCGTCATTAAAAAAACAAAGGCTCAGAGTCTGGCACAGGGAATGCATATGCAGACAAAAGCTTGCAGTACTACCTCTCTGTTTGTGCCTGGGCACGGATAGAGAGAATTTTAACCAGATCAAAGTGAACTGCAATCATGCATGTACTTTTAATGAGTTCTGAATTAATTAACGGCAAAGTGGAGAACCCAATGGTTTCACACTCTTCACCATCCTTTAGTGGGGCATTTTCAGCATTTGTACCTAATTCACAAAAGCACAGAACAAAGGTGCCAAGGTGCTCTTCATGACCCCAATGAACAAGTAGTTTCATGATGAACACCAAATGCATCAATAGATTTACATATGGCAAAAAATTACCATCCAAAGTTGATCCTGAAGCAGAAGACCGGATGAGACTATTTTGTGACAACATTTTATGAACATTACGTTTTACACAACAAAAGGAAAATGTACGTCTTCTAGTCTTTTGTTGTCATTCTTTTTGTAAACTGTTCTGCTTTACAGCTGAGTATCCCCTCTGTTGTTCCCTCACTCAGGACTGGCCATGCTCTTATGGCTTTCATGCTTTCCCGCCAAGAGGGGAAACTGAATCGTCAGCAGACCATGGAGCTGGGACACCACATCCTCAAAGCACACATATTCAAGGTACGACTGTGGAACCTATATATATAACTATATATCTGTTTCTTTATGTACTGTGTGAGTATAGTCCACCAGAGGGATGTGAAGAGAAACACTGACAGCTTGTGCAGCTCGGGTTCATTGACTTTACGTATGTGTTTGTGTCTTTGTGCATTCATATATGCATTGGTGTGTGTGTGTGTGTGTGTGTGTGTGTGTGTGTGTGTGTGTGTGTGTGTGCGCGCGCGCGCAGGGCCTGAGTAAGAAAACAGGTGTGTCATCCAGTGTGCTGCAGGCTTTGTGGATCAGCTGCAGTGCCGACGGCCTTTCTGCAGCTTTGGCCTCCCTGAGGAATCTCTACACACCCAACGTCAAGGTAAAGATCTTCTCCAGCTCTTGTGAGTCAGTTGGACCTGAAACGATCAGCCCCATTAGCTGATCAGATGATGAAAATGGTAATTCATTGATGATTGCACAGGCTTGCTTTCTCAGCTTTATACCAGTGTAAATAGAATCCTCTCTGTTTTTTTTATTGGTGGTCAGACAAAAAAAGCAATTTGAAGACATCACTTCAGAATCTGGTACCTTATGATGGACACTTATTATTTTTTACTTTGATTTAGATTTTTAGTCTTAGTAGTTAATTGATCAATCAAAAAAAATCAATAAATTGCTTGATAATTAAAATATCTATAGTTGCAGCCCAAAATTACAAACACACTTGGCATGCTGACAATCTATACACTTTAAATTTCAAATAATTTTCCTAAACCTCTCAAATCACATATCATGATGATGATTAGTATACAAAGTATTATGAGTGACATCTGACATCCTCAAATGTCCTCCCTAAATGCTTTTGTAATTCCCCATATGGCAATTAAGTTCTGAATTATTATAGATGTCACGCTCTGTTCCTTACACATACTGGCGATGAGTGTGAGCTCAGCAGTGACTAACAATGGGAACCATCATGAAAAGCAGTATAAATATGCTTATCGGCCTAGACTGATGCATCTTGTTTCTTGCCATTTCCTCAATGCATGGAAAAGCCAATGCCATTAACAGGCAGGCAAACGTGTAAATGATACACGAATAATTAGTCAGAGTGAGTTACATAATTTAAATGGATTGTAAAAAAAATATGAAAGCTTAAACTTTTCTCCTTCACCTCCAAACTCACCTATCTATCCATTTTCAGTTTAGCCCACAAAACATTCCTCACATTTCCCATTATTTCACAACATTTCACAATAATTCACACTTTTCTCACATTACCCTCTTTTGACATTTCTTGTATTACTTGCAATATGTCCCATTTTATTTGTTCCTTATATGATAATGATAAGAACATAGAATAGATCTAGGTGTGTGTGTGTCTCATGTTAGCAATGAACATGGCAATGAATATATATAATATAGACTAGAGCAAATGAAAAGAGTGATTAAAAAAAATGTTGCGTTCATTAATTAACAATGGTTGGCAGGATCACGTCGGATGCCAACCTCTTACTGGAACACAAGAAGAAAAGAACAGATGTCATTTGAAAAAGGCAGATACATTCAGTCTGCATCTTTGGCCAAGTGTAATATCATAATTTATATCTTGTCAGTTGCTTATTTCACACAGTGATAAGGCATTTATGTATCAGATATTACCTCGGCATTCTTATTCTCCTATAAGCGACATGGAAAATTAATAATCTTTGCAGGAAATAGGGAAGTAGATATTGATGAAGAAAATAGGAAATTAAAAGCTAGTTAGTTAGTTAAAAGCTCAGCACAAGATGAATGATGGACAGAAAGTCATATAAGGATAAACTTGTTTTTTATTATAAATATAAATGATTTAACTGAGTGTTTTATTTATTCAGTTACACTTTTGACTCCTCGGCTAGGCTATTGATTTGTTGCTTCCAACTCTCCATACAGGGAATGTGCATTTTCATATCGCTGATTTGAAAAACACAAGGCCAAGTTAAAAGTAGCAGTAGTATAGCTTGTTAGACTTCTAACATTAATTGTATTTTAAATTAAGAGAACTGCCTGTGAACCTTCCGGTATTGTCTTGAGATGGAGAACATCGTTGGCCTTTCCTGGAGAGGCCATTATGTTGCAATGCTAAATTATCCTACTTTTTTTCTTAGTGTGTTCCATCACTTGTTGTCATCGTCATTTTCTATTTGCGAGTAATTGTGTGTAAGTGTAACATCACTCAAAGAGACATTTACACAACAACCTTGTTCTCTCCTCTGGGAAAAACCGAGAATCGCAGTTAATTTATTCCACAGTGGATCCAGAAAATAACACACAATTTCATTTCCTGTTGTTGGATACTCATTTTGGCTCCCTGGTTCTGGTTGACTAAGCATTTATTATTGATTTCCTCATATTGGAAGAGAATAACACACTTAATAATTGCATTCAGTAGAATGTGACCACTTCATTTGGCCTTTGCTTAGAGAAAAATCTCAAGATTAGGCTGAAGCAATATGAGCTTTTGAAATGAATTACAAAGGGAAAATGAAAAACTTCTTAGATCCAGATTCTGCTGCTGTTTAAATTAGTCATTGACCATCATGCTCACAAATCCTTGAAAATCACAAATTGGAAAATTGTTTGATCTCCACATTTTGTTGGACCTCCATGAAGATATCTGTAATGCCCTTGTGTAATGTTGTGAAACAGTGTGGAATTACTGTTTTATCTACCTTTTGAACGTACTTCAGAGAAATGTTAAAAGGAATAATGAGTGCACGAGGAGTTACATAATCCTCCTGGATAATATTCATTTATGTTACAATCTATGTACAATTTTGTCATCCTGATTTTCCATCTTGTAATTTTGCTGTTTTGGTCTATTCTGTACACACGACATCTATTGCCTGTCTGTCCATCCTGGAAGAGGGATACGTCCTCTGTTGCTGAGTTTTTCCTCATCCGAATCCAGGGTCTAAGGACAGAGGGTGTCATATACTGTAGAGGCTGTAAAACCCCTTGAGGCAGATTTGTGATATTGAACTATATAAATATAACTGACTTGACTTGAGTTGGTTAAATACAGCCAAATTTGTCACCTTGAATTTACAGCATGGCAGCATGTAGTCAGTCTTTTGTTTCCTCATTTTGGCAATTACATGAATCTTCAATTCAGATAAAAGGAAACATTAAATCAGACATCTTTTATTGTCTTTTTACATAAGAGGGCTTATACATGCAATAAAATGGAATTGTTTGCAGATAATACAGATTATAGAGATGGTAACACTTTGATAACATTGTTCCAAACCAGCTGTCTGTGTTTGCATTTTCATTTGTACAATCAGGTGAGCCGTCTGCTGATGCTGGGTGGGGCAAACGTGAATTACCGTACAGAGGTCCTGAACAACGCACCAGTGCTTTGCGTCCAGTGCCACCTTGGTCACCAGGAAATTGCCTCCTTGCTGCTCGAGTTTGGGTCCAGCGTGGACGTGGTGTCTGAAAATGGCATGAACCCACTCTGCTTCTCAGCCGCTGCAGGACACTTGGGACTAGTCATGCTGCTCTGCAAGAGGGGGGCCAAGGTGAGGAGCCTACATGTTTAATCCTCTAGTTCTATAAATAAAGATGAGTTAGAAATATGGGTTGTGATCATACAAACTGAAGCCATGTCTGCCTGCACAGACTTTGCTCAGCTGCATTGATGCAGCACATGACTCAAAGCTATTTAAACATACAGAAGTACATTTATTACTTATTATTGGTTATTTATTTCCTGTGTTTTCGGTGGAGTAAAACTAACCACGTTGTATTTCCACCAGGTTGATAATGTAGATAAAAGTGGCCAGTGTGCGCTGGTCCATGCCGCTCTCCGAGGACACCCAGAGATCATCCAGTACCTGCTGGAGCTAGAATGGAGTGCTGAGGGGCAGCAGCAGGACTGTGCTCTGAAGAACAAGGCTCTGCAGCAGGCTTTGATAGCAGCCTCCAGCATGGGACACACACAGGTCCGACTGACACAGATGCACACACAGTCAACCCTCACCAGTCCCATCACACATTAAAAACAATCAATGAATCATGATCATATCATGAGGATATGATAAAGAAACTCAGGCGAGGTTTTTATGTCCTCTTCATGAAACTGTAACAAAAAGAGATGTGTTTGAAAGAAAAATTGAATTCACCTATTCTTTCCTGTGTGTTTTCACAACAACCTTCCACAAAGATTTCCAGAGAGCAGAGGGAACAATAGATAAAATCTGAGTCACATCTTGTTCTCAGTGATAATGACTTGAATTTTGAAGTCTGAAAGCAGGAGTCGGGGATCGATCACGATGCAGTGCCTTCAGCTGCCCAGGTGCAATGCAAGCCTCAAGGTTTATTTTGGCTTTCTCATTCGTTGGAATGGGATCCTGTGGCTCGGCTTAGAATAACAGAACTGGGCCAAGCTAAGCTGTCAACCCACATGTAGAAGGAGACCCCGTTAAAGTATTAATCAGACTGGACACATAGTGGTTTAAGGACCAGTGGTTCTCTAGTTTGCTGTGATTCATTTATAATTATTTGCTCAGGAAACAGTATCCCATTTTATGTTGTTATTCCGCTACAAAATTAGCATATTGTATAACCTCTTGAAGGTTTATTTGATATCTTATGCTGAAACAGTATGCCATTAATCTAAGTTTCTTTTTTTGGCAGGTTGTGAGGGGCTTGCTGGAGTTGAATAATGAGCACACTGTGCAAATTGATAGCCACGACACTCTGTGGGGAGAGACAGGTATGTTTTCATCCATCATTTTGCATTACGTGGCTCCGTTGTATTATCACCTGCTGTTTTAGCATTCTGGACCTCGATGCCATAATTGCATGCTGCAGTGGAAGGTCTTGAATCTCTCTTCTGCACAGTAATGCTCTCCGTTTGATGTCGACGTCGCCCGTCCCAACTGTGTGTGTACTTTTATGGCCGTTCCAGTTTTTTTTCCTGCACTCTTCTTTCTGGTAAATGCATTAAGGTTTCTACTGAAAGATTTTGGTCAACACAGCATTTCCTCTGAGCGATGATTTTCCAACATGCCGCTGGATTTCAGCTTCAGTATCCCCTCGGTGCTCTATGTTAAGATACTGCAACAACAGTTTGGACATTTTGAAGTTACTCCACCATCTGTTGTACACATCCCTGGCCACGTTTAGGAATACCAGGGGTAATGCTGTAGAATTGCATATTGATTATAACCTTGTAGCCATAGACTTTCACTTAGATTTTAATGTTTACATTTAGCTGTTGATATTAGTTGAACCTTTTTTTTTTTTTTTCTGAGAAGGTTTTTGGGACTGCTGGTAAGTTTGTGCTTCGGCCTGATTAAAGTTGAGTGATGACAGAAAGTGTGAGACAGTTTGTCAATCAGGAGTAGATGCTGTGGACAGTGGCTGTTGTTAATGGCCTACAGGAGGTGGCTGTCAGGTGTAAAACTGGTCACATGAAAGCTGAACAAAGTAGTAGAGAGCGACATTTAGTTTGACAGGAATTACACCCCCTGGAAGGGTCTTGGTATCTCATTTCTTTAGGCATTGCTTAGGTGATGTGCTGATAAATGTGCTGTATGTAGCTGTACATTATAGTCATTATCAATGTACAACAAGAAGTGGCCATAATATTTATTAGCCCATGTGCTTTGTTTTCTGGTTACCAGTTTAAGAATATTTTTGATGCATTATGTAAGTTTCAGATTCATGCAGTGTTAGAGCGGCAGTATTTCTTTGTAGAAGGTTTTGAAATGTTGTCTCTCATCTTCAACGTAAGCTTTTGCTCGGAGAGTGATCCAGGGCTATAAATGTTCAAATCGCACCCCTTCTTATTTGACGCTTTTTTTTTGTGCACAATCATACTAGAATAGATTTTTAAAAAAGGAGAATTTTAATAATAGTTTCTTTGTGTCTGTCTCACTTGTAAGCCAGCAGGATTTAGCTCTAAAGGTTTGGTGCTGCAGGAATGTAGGTCAGCCTATTAGTGGAGAGGCTGTCCACAGTGTGGTTAACTGCTAAGTGACTGCAGGACAGACCTTATTACGGTCGTGGGACTAAGAGTTGTCCTTCTGAATTTTATATATATATATATATATATATATGGAACTTCTGTTCTGTTTCCATTGATATAACTAGAATCTGTGTTCTGGTACAGTCAATACAGTTGTCCAAAGCTTTGGGTCGTATTACTAAACCTGATGTGTAGCCTAGCTTCCAGCCCAGACATGACTACTGCTGTGAATAATAATCATACTCTCATAAACATTGGAGCCACCTGTAACCTGTAGCTGCTGCAGTATTTACCTCTCAGCTCCATTTACAAAGTGGATGTAGCCTCTTGGCATGCCTGCTAAAGTAATAAAATATCACAGGTAGCAATGGAAGGGCGCTGAGCTATGGCACCACTCATTTAAAATGAGGCTCATCTGCATTCAGGGAAAAAAAGGTTAGTAAACACAATTAAGATCATAATGTTGATTTTTGTCCACTGGGTCGTGCTTGAAAAAACGAGGCAGCCGTAAAATGAATATTTAGTGGTGTGTTACAGGTAGAGATGCAGCATTGTAGAGGAGTTCACTACAGACAGTAAAAATGACTCAGCTCATGTTGGCTGGATGCAAACAACAGAAATGATTAGCACTGAGCGATATATTAAATTTCAGTTTCACCTCAAATCCCTTTTCTGTCATTCAGCGTGCAGAATTAATAATCCAACCTGGTAGCAGCCGGCGCTCTAATGTAGACAATACCAAAACTGACAAAGCCCCTTTAAAAGTGGCCGTTCATCATTGTCTCTGAAAACAATTCTCTGATAACCTGTCTCTGTGAAAATGTATTTCATATTTAAAATTCAACGGAGTATTACATCTCTATGCAAATAGGCCCACTGTCTCCTGTGTTTAAATAGAGGCAGATTGGATTGCACATCTGTACAAGCTCCATCTTTTAAAATCCCCCTCTTAGGATGCAAACCTCTTCCCCTTCTTATGCAAAGAAAGGTAATTTAACTGCACAGAATTATTCCCAGTGTGGTGAACACACAGCAGCAGGCTTAGCTAATGGCAAAGACCCAACAAGTACTTGTGTTGCAAAAGTGTCATCTTTTGTAAATCACGTATCATTTTCTGATATATTTAATTGTTGTTTGTCTACCCGACGGTACATACAAAGATCATTCTCTGGCATGTAGTTAGGCATCATAAAAATAAATAAATATAGAACATCTTCTGACAAATGCAGTAGCCAGTGGGTACTTCTGTGTATATTATTCGTCAGTTGTCATGGCAATAATCCATTTAAATGAAAGCATATTTCTTTTATCTCTCCCATGACAAGGCTCTACTATTATTTTCTTTGATATGTACAAAGAGTACAAGTGTTCATTCTGTATAATAAGCGCACACCATGAGCTAAACTAGGCGGCTATTTGTGGGTTTGTTCAGGTGCCTGGGGAAAAGATGCTCTTTATTCTCGCATCAGGTGACAAACACCTGCATTTTTTACTGTGTGCGCTGAAACCAACACCGTGCTTACTGTTTTCTGATGAGAAGATATTTCTCTATGGGCTTTACTCATCAGGATTCAAAACAACACAGATTTAAACAGGAAGTCGAATATCATACACACATTAATAAATGCGCTTTCTCACATTTTTAACTTTCCCTTTATGAGCTGCAGGGCAGTTTGCTCATTTGTGCAATTGTGTGGAGCGATTCAATGTCAGAAAGGGAACTTTTCAGACTATAGAATTAAAATTTTACTGATAAAGGTGGAGGCAAGGCAAAGTATGTCTGTGTACTCAGTGCACTGTGTAGAAATACATTTCTTATGTAATGGAGCATCTGCTGTCCCCAGGCAAAGCAAACATGCCATTTTACAAATAACCATCAATGTTGGTGTTGGGTTTTCTAAATTGCCTGCAACCTTTTGAAATGGACATTTTGTCAATTACTGAATCATACTTAATTGAGTTGTTTATGAATTTTACCCTGAGAGTAGCTTAAACAAATTCTTGTGTTTCTCCAGCCTGATGGTGAAGTGGTGGTGGATAAGGACATTATGTTGTGTTTTTGTAAATCTGTTTTATCAGACAGTGATTTACAGTCTCCTCAAGACACTTGTTAAGGCAGCTGTGTAGGTGGGCTGGAGGAGTAGGCAGAGTTGAGGCAAGGCTGATGAATAGATTACAAAACATAGTATAAGGCAAGACTTTATTGATAATACTGAAGCAGCAAGTCAAACTGAAACAGTAACTTAAGTTAGAAAAAGGGGCTCCTTGTTTGAGATTACTCTGGAGAAGTGAATAAATAGTATTTATTCACTTCAGAGTAATCTCAAACACTTGGTATAAGGATATGTGAATGGCACGAAGTGTGATGGAGAACTTCTAAGTTTAAAATGAGTTATGTAAAAACAGGCATCACTTTCAAACTGCACAGCTGTTGCTAGTACGTTGTACGCTCATGTTGCTAAGTTTAGCTGCTCAGAGTCATTGTTCTTGACTGTACTGTGTGTAAGGATATCCATATTTTGAGCAGATGGAGGGTGGGATTGTGGCTCTGATGGCTGTTCATCCAGATGGATGATGTCAGTCAGATATGAAGGCTCAGCGGCATCTTAGATCTCAGAGGTGAATGTGAGAGCAGAGCGGTTCTAGTTCTTAAAGCGGAGTGAGGCCCACCTTGACAACCAGGGCTCATTTAAGACCGGCCCATCTGCTGCCATACTAACTGTAAGCATGGAACATTTCAAGAATCTGTCTGTTCTTCACAGACCCGAATACTAATATTTGTTTTTCTTTTTGTTAAGAATGGATTACACTGTTAATTCCTGTTAATCATGATCTGAAAAAACAAAATATAAACATGAATTGGTGTTAAACAGAATTGTTTGACTTTGTTGTCTAATGTTTGTCTGCTGGTGCATAAAATGACTGAATTCTCATCTCTCTGTACAAGACTCGGGGAGCTCGAGGCAGGAATTTAATGAGTTTAATAAGCATAACATAATTGTGTGTTTTTAAACTCAATTAGCACCAAACATTAGCCTGAATTTCTCTACTCATCTTTGCTCTGCAAAGAATTTGAGGGATTCTGGGATAGCTAACACTATTTATATCCAAGCCTTTCCTTTATCTACATATTTGTAGGTTACTAAAGACTCGGGATGTTGCTCATGGACAGCATAAGTCTCTTTGTACTATACATGTTATCTTGTTCACTAATCTGCTTGTGTCCTCTCTGGCTTAGTGTTGTTAAGAGGGATGGTTTAAATTCCACTCTTATGTCACCACTGTACTGTATCCTTACCTTAACTTGTTCCTCTGTACAAATCTAAAAAAGTGTGTGTGTGTTCTCTCTCCTCTCTTTAGCCTTGACGGCAGCAGCAGGCCGGGGGAAGATGGAGGTATGCAGCTTCCTGTTGGAGCAGGTGGCGGTGGTGCAGCAGGTCAACCGGCGGGGGGTGTCTCCTCTCTTCTGTGCCGTCAGACAGGGACACTGGCAGGTGAGACATGTTCTTTTGTCCCAGACAAACTCTCTCTCTGCAGCAACCACACAGCTTCAAACTACATACTTCAAATGTTGCTGTTGTACAGTATAGGTTTTGTACACACGGGTCACAGTCTCTGCTAAATAAACAATCTGAAGTTTTGCGTGAGCTCTGTGCGCCTGGATGTCTGTTCTCTGACTGTTTGTGTCTGTTTCCCAGATCGCAGAGCTGCTGTTGCAGCACGGTGCTGACATCAACATCAGCGACAAGCAGGGCAGGACCCTACTCATGGTGGCTGCCTGTGAGGGTCACCTGAGCACCGTAGAGTTTCTGCTTTCTAAAGGTGAGCTACACCACCACCACCACCACAGAACATCCATCATTAGTCTCATTCACTAAGAAATTACAAGGCAGTGAATACTCATTAGCTGGATGTGTTATGAATATGAAGTGTTTAATGACTAATTGTTCCAAGGTGCATCTTTGACTTCGATGGACAAGGAGGGACTGACACCCCTGAGCTGGGCATGTTTAAAAGGACATAAGAACGTAGTGCAGTTTTTGGTGGAGAAAGGTGCGGTCATCGACCACACGGACAAAAACGGACGGACTCCGTTGGACCTCGCTGCCTTCTACGGAGATGCAGAGATTGTAAGTGAAATTAGTTAAGGGTTGTTGAAAACATCCCAGTACACACACCAACGGTGAACTCACAGACACATGCATAATAACACCACACACCATGCCCACACTTAATTTTGCCTTAACTCAGAGCGTTCCTGTGCCATTATTGAACACATACCGTTCTGCGTTCCTGTTGGTGCTCTCACGTAGGTCCAGTATTTGGTGGAAAGAGGAGCAGTGATAGAGCATGTGGACTACAGTGGGATGAGGCCTCTAGACAGGGCCATAGGCTGTCGGAATACGTCAGTGGTGGTGACTCTGCTGAAGAAAGGGGCCAAGCTGGGTAAGCACACTGCTTTTTTTTTTTTTTTTTTAAAAACATAACAAAAACAAACCTATGACTAGTTTATCATGTATGTAGATTTGTGTGCAGATACTCAGTGCTGTCAGTTAGTTTGTAAAACACCACTTAGTCAGCTGTTACTCCTGTGGTCTCTAGAAAGTGCCTGGTCTGCGGAGTTCTTTCACATCTCAGTAAACACAAACTGAGTGTTTTGTCGCTATGTCGAGCTTGTTTCTGTCCTGCTCAGTATCTCATGGTACTAAGAATAAGCTCAGGCTAATTTTGTGGAATGTTATGGAAAAAAACCCTGTTTCCATTCCTGCTTTTCACTCACTGTTCAGCTTGTGTGTGTGTGTGTGTGTGTGTGTGTGTGTGTGTGTGTGTGTGTGTGTGTGTGTGTGTGTGTGTGTGTGTGTGGCCTTCCTCTTCTCCCTCATGTGCTGCTTGGCTAATTTAAGAATGTGACTTATCACCTAAATGACATTCATAGAGCTATCTAGGTCTGCGGCTTATTTGCAGAGCACTCTTCTGTCTCAGAAAAAAAAATTGTTAATGGGCAGAACCTTTAAATGTTCTTTCAGCACAGTTAACAGTCTGCATGCATTTACTGCTGAAAATACATTTCAAGTCCAGACAGATAATTGTATATTGTCACACTACACTTGTCACAACACATTTTCCTTTCACTACAAATGACTACTCCTGCTGTTGCATGACCTCTTTTCTCTTCGCTCTCTCCCTCCTAACTCTTTAACTGCCTTCAATAAACTAAGGCTACAGAACGTCTCCTTACGATCGATCAGGTACAATCTTTAGGTAACTTTACCTTGTACCAATTTCCTGAGAATACAGTGACCAACTGTTGGCACCAGTAATAACAACGTAACACGCCTCTCTCGACTTCTCTCTTTACCCTCTGCACCCGCAGGGAATGCTGCTTGGGCCATGGCTACTTCCAAGCCTGATATCCTGATCATTCTTCTTCAGAAGCTGATGGAGGAGGGAAACCTGCTTTATAAGGTAATGTGCCACTGGCAAAGAAATCACTTCGACTGTAAAGAGCACTTTCCTATATTAATAAAATGTTTCATTGCACTAAACTCCCCAGCTGTACTAAAAGACAACTAGAAAAATTGCATTTCCTGCAGAAAATGCGTGGGAATGCTGAAAGTAATTTGCAAAACACTGCTGAAAATGCAGAAATGTGAAATGAATTGCCAGAATTGGAAGCACTGCTGAAAATGCAGAAATGTGAAATGAATTGCCAGAATTGGAAGCACTGCTGAAAATGCAGATATGTGAAAAAGTACGTTAAAGGCTGAAGGAGAAGTAGTAGTAGAAGTAGTAGAACAAGGCTGTAGTAGTAGAAGTAGTAGAACAAGGCTGTAGTAGAACAAGGCTGTAGTAGTAGTAGTAAAGGCTGAAGCAGAAGTAGAAGTAGCAGAAAAAGGCAGAAGTAGTAAAAATCCCCACAAAGACAGGAAAACCAGTTTGTATGTGTGTGTATTTGAGAGAGAGAGAGAGAGAGAGAGAGAGAGAGATTTGATTTAACTAATAGTTAAAAAGCCTGGGGAGTTTGTTTAGGACAAGAATTGAGAGTGCACATGGACAGATTTATAAGACTAAAACAAGTCTGAAAGTAACAGAGTCCAGAATCTCAC